>JAAMXS010000761.1:0-28245 GCA_019693525.1 Cylindrotheca fusiformis | reverse complement strand
TGAAACATCCACAATCATTAGGCTGCCGACTTTTTTCCATTCTTTTTTAGAGCAGAGGACTTTCGATGCGGAAGCTACTATCGTCACGTGCTTATCCAGTATTTTCATTTCTGTTACATCCCATTCGCGCAATGTCTGTTGATGTCCCAGTCGGAAAACCCATTGCTGCCATAGCCCAGTTGCGATCCACTTCCAACAAGCTTGAAAACTTGGCAGCAGTCGCCAAGTGTGCTCGGATGGCAAAAGAAAAGGGTGCCAAGATGCTGTTTCTCCCGGAGTGCTTTGGATTTATGGGAGAAAGTTCGGATCAGACCTTGGAGGAAGCGGATGATCCCTCCAGTTTGGATGATTCCGCCGCCTCTGACAATTCAGAAACTGTGACAAAACTATTGCAGTTGGCGTGCAGCGAGAAGATATCTGACTTTTCGCAAAGCATTGATTCCAGAATATCCGTGTTGGGCGGCCTGCGAACAATTGCACGCGAAACACGTCTTTGGATTTCCGGTGGGGGATTCCATGTTGGCAAAGCACCTCCAGACGACCAAACCGGGCATCCACGAGTCTACAATACACATGTAATCCTTGACGATAATGGGAATGTTCAAGCTGTCTATCGCAAAGTACATCTGTTCGATGTATCCATTCCAGGCAAGGTTGAGCTACGAGAAAGCAAGACAACAGCTCCCGGCACTGATCTTGTCGTTTGCGATTCACCGATTGGTAGGACTCATTCAAAGCTACCTGCATCTTATATCAGAATCTGTCGTTTCTCACCAATGTACCCCGCTTGTGAACCTTTGAAGGAAAACTGGGATTGTCTACATGCTACGATGTTCGATTTCCAGAGATGTACCTGTCTCTCGTCAACCACGGCGCGCAGATTCTTCTCGTTCCATCCGCTTTCACTGTACCAACCGGGACTGCTCATTGGCATACCTTACTGAGAGGTAAGCGCAGTTTTTACCACCTATGCTCTGTTGATCAACCTGCCTTTTTCGCACTGCAACTTCAGGCTAACTACTTGTTTCTGGTTTCTAGCAAGAGCGATTGAAAGCCAATGCTACGTGCTGGCTGCTGCCCAAGTTGGGAAACACAACAGCAAGCGAGAAAGTTTTGGTCATAGTCTTGCCGTGGACCCTTGGGGCAAGATTTTGGCGGATGCCGGAGGTGCCTTGGATGATGCAAAAGCAGGAGAGGAACCATCCATTATTTCTTGCGAAATAGATCTGGAACTGATCGATTCTATTCGGCAACGAATGCCCATTGGAATGCACCGGGATAATTCATCCTTCTCTCCTTTGTAGGCATTTTTCCCTCTACTAATTGTGAGATTAAATAGCCAGTACCTCGCTGGAGGGCAAGAAGTAGTGTCCCTCGATCCAAATTTGACCTCTGTCAGTACTCAAGCTTTAAAGAGGTTTTCGAACCAATTTGTGTACAGTTCACGTATTCAATCATCACAGACTAGTCAAACCGTTATTTACCAGTTTTTGACGTACACATGGCGGACGTATCTTTTGACACGTACAGTAAACTGAGATTGTTTGCTTTGTCACACTTCCCGTTTCATTGGAACAAGACCAACATCACATTTCAGTTTTTGAAGGAAACGTTTTTGTTTCATCCGCATAGTGCCGAGCCGCGATAATCCTTCATCCTCACATCAGCTTTTGAAAATGGCAAAACTGTTTGGAAACCCCATTCAGACTAGAAAGCCCAATACAAGCGAAAATGGACATGGTGACAGCGAACCACCCGCCCCGTCTTTGCTGGACCCACTGACGAATTTTACGGCAAGTGTGGTTATCCCACAATTCACTCGATTGGCGTTGAAGGGCGTCCTTGGTGCTACACTTGTTCTTTATGTTCTCAATCAGCAGCACATGCTTCCCAGGCCTCTCTCTGCTGTAGTCAGCCAGGCACTGTTTTGGCCTACTTTGCCGATAACAGTTTCTCGGAGGATAGGAGAATGGGTGACCCGTGTAGACGATACTGGTAAGACCTCCTGGGCGATGCTATTCGCTATGCAGGCAAACCTCATCTGACGCAGATCTATGTTAACAGTACTAATCGGTGGGGCACCGTTTGGTTTTTTGAACTATCCTGAGAAATTGTACGAACAGCATGGAGTCCGGGGGGTAATCAACATGTGCGAGGAATATAGAGGCCCTCTTCGAAAATACAAAGACCTCGGTATCGAGGAACTTTATTTGCCAACAACTGATCACTTTGAGCCAAGCCTGGAGGACTTGATGGTCGGTTTTGCAATCGGGAATTCTGAATTAGGAGTTGCACCTCTCACCCCCTGTCTCTTTCATTCCAGAGCGCCGTCGCATTCATTCGAAGACACCAAGCCCAAGGAAAATGTGTCTACGTACATTGTCGGGCTGGACACGGCCGAAGCGCTGCTGCTGTCTTTGGGTGGCTTGTATTCAAAGACCCCATTGTGGACCTCGAAGCCTTGAATCGTGATTTTCGAAAGCTGAGAAATGTCCGGTCCACTCTATGGAAACAGCCAAACATGAAACAGTTTCATACCCGATTGCTCACTAAGGGAACTCTGTTTGATACAGATGACATTGTAGCTACTAATGAATCAACGCCAAGGCTCGTACAGGACGTTTCCGATCGCGACTCGGATGAGGACGAGTTCTAGTTCTGATACAACCCTATCTTGTCAATAATCCTCGAATATACCATTGCTAGATGGTCTTATTCTTCTCTACTAAGATTTATTTTTTATGTTCTAAATGAAGGCACCGATGACCCACAGAACCACAATCATTGCCAGGACAATGAGTAGAAAAGATCGTTGCCGTTGGAATTCAAAAGTGAGGTACAATGCTGTGACTCGGATATCTTGATTGTTGGGCACAACGAAGTACGGGCTTCCGTTACTTGTGGAGTCGGCGAAGAATCCACCGTGCGATGGCGGCAGAATCAGTCTTGCCTGAACCACGGCCCGGCAAGATATCGTATATTTGTCAAGAGCATCCAACGGCAGATTGTCAAGCCAAGAAATACAGGACCCATAACGTTTTTTCTGCGACAGAAGCTGCTGTTGATACCATTGCCAGAAGACACTCGGGGGCAAGGTTGTACTCTGCGCGAAGAAATCTGCAACCTTCAAAGAAGGACTAACATAAATTCCATTACCCAGCATGGCGCCATTTTTGCAAAGTCTAGTTCCCGACAAGTTCAAAAGGCCACAATTTAGTATCGACCAAATTGCTTCCACCTTAGTCCCATGATATGCGGTTGTGACCCCTCGAGTCTCAGCGAGTTGTGCAAACCTTGGAGAGTCATCGCCAATGGCGTCACCAATGTCAAAACATATTTCAATCCTTTTTGCACCCCTAAATGCACGGGCTGTCGCCATGTTCTTCATGTTAGCAACTGTAGATACCTTCCCTCCATGTGTCCAAGGCGAGGCCGACAGGAACGCCAGGAGCTCAAGTTGTCCTCGATTGAGT
Source organism: Cylindrotheca fusiformis (assembly GCA_019693525.1). Lineage (NCBI taxonomy): Eukaryota > Bacillariophyta > Bacillariophyceae > Bacillariales > Bacillariaceae > Cylindrotheca > Cylindrotheca fusiformis. The sequence continues at coordinate 24,772 of JAAMXS010000761.1, read as the reverse complement.
TGCCGTTGTTGGTGATTGGAGAATGTAGGATTCGCTTGTCTCGGTAGAAACAGGTGTCTCTGCATATGAAGCGACTCGTTGGTCGCTGCCAGTATCCGGCTCGCTGTCAAGCCGTCGTTCTTCCCACCATCCCAAAGATCACTTGGTGGAACTGGTGTAACAAACGTTGTCTTTCCGAATCTGCTAGTTGCGGCACACCTCAGAAGAAACACTTGCAACTCTAACGCGTCGCATAATTGGTCATCGCGCTTTTGAAAAGGTAACACAATCATTTGCTGCTGTGAAGAAATCTCCTTCCGGAGGCTATTGAGTTTCTCAGAAATCACCTTCCCATTCAACGCAACAAGGAGATTTGAAACAACCGAGAAAAGTGATATCTCGTCCTTTTTCGCTTCGGAGTATAGAGAAACTGTGGCACAGAGGTCCTTAACAATTTGATAAACTCTCTTGTTTGCTTCATCCATCGTGGGATCATCTGTACGTGCAGCATGGATGCATACTACTGTGTACGGCTTTGTCGTTGAAACCTGAAACCGCAATTGAAGCACTATTCCATGGTGAGTTTTGGAAGCGTTGATTTGCAGAAAGGATAACTCTAGGCATGCCAGACTCTTTCGGTATTGGATGCAAACTCTCTGGTTGGACCTATTCAGTCGAGTCGAAGTAGATGACCCGACGAAATCAGGTTTTGCTTGAAAGTGCTGCAGCAGGTGAGAAACTTCATCAATCTTCGGGGCAGAAGATGACATCTTTGCTTTCGCCTTGTATCACCCAAGTCTTGGAACAAGGACACTGAATTCATTGGTATCAATGAAAGAAGCCCGATACAGGAATACTGTAGGGCAAAGGAATTGACCAGAGACATAAATTTGATCATGAAGGAGTTTGGGGGAGGGAATTAGGGTTCTACTTTTCGAATGAGTCGAGGGGAGAAGGGGTTGAGTATTCGAATGAGTCGATTCAAGTAGGTATGCCGGTATGCCAACAAACGGAAGACTGACGTCATTGATGCTTGCTTGAGAACCAAAATCCATCGAGATGTTTCTGTCTGTTGGACAAGGTCCGTCACCAGCCTCATTATACTTTCAGAAAGATATGAATATTTTCGTCGGATATCTACTACTAGCATGCTGTCACACTGCCATTGCGTTTGTGGCTACTGCAACTGACTTCCGATTTATCATATGTAGAAAGGAAACGAATGCAAACAGGTTTTTTTCAAAAGGGACTACAGCTATTCATGTTTCCTTCCAGGAGCGCAATTCTGAACCAAAGTCTTCAGTCGACAATGAGTTTATTATTCTATTGAATGATGCAATAGGATTTAACGTGTCGGCCGCTGGCACTTTGTTATCGAAGCTTGATGATATGCGAGACAATGACAAGCCCCAACAAGATGCCGAATCATTGTTGACCACATTGCTCGCCAACGGACCGGATTCTTCTCTTCCGTTTTGGGCAAAATCGAAAAGGCTAGCTCGCTTTTCCCGCCGTGCGCGATTGGCGTCCTTAAAACGTACACTTGATTTAACAACGCCGAAGACTGATGGCGACAACAAGAATAAAGACCAAAGACAACCGTTCCGAAGGAGTCGTGCTTTGGTAGCATTGCTTCGTTCTCTTACTTCTGAGGATATGTCAAACACAACGGGACCAGCTATTCTAACGCTAGAGAAAAAAGCGCGTCAGGCCAGCAGAGAGCGAGCAATGGACATCAGAAAGCGAATGCCAGAGGGTCTGGAAACTCCAGAGTACGATCTTCTTGCTGAAAGAAAGTTTGGCAGGAGAACCGTAGAAATTCGCCGATACAAGCCTTACTCAGTATGTGCGGTGTCCATGACGAAGCCACGACCTGTCGAGTCTCGAGAATCTGACGCGAAACTGCAGATGCCAGAAGTCAAAGGAGCTAGCTCTTTCGGAGCCTTGGCGGGCTACTTGTTTGGAAAGAACGATCAGTCGACGGCAATGAAAATGACTACTCCTGTATTCACCTCGCCAATTGAGAACGGGGACAGAGAAATGGAATTTGTCCTACCTTCTGGTTACTGGGCACCTGGAAAACTTGATTCAGCGCCAAAGCCTTTGAGTGGGAGTGGAGTCGTGCTGAAGCAACGTGAATCTGAAGATCGAGCAGTTCTTATGTTTGGTGGGTACGCTACAAAAGCAGAGGTCGATAAAAGAAAGAAGGAACTCATGGATTCATTAAAATATGACTCCCAGTGGAAAGCTGTTGATAAGGAGGCAACTTTGGCGCAGTACAATGATCCATTCACGGTGCCATGGCGTCGACTAAATGAGGTATCAATTAAGGTTGTCAAAATGTAGAAGCAGTAGTAATTGTCAGACGGGACATCGCGTAATGCATTTTGGTTGAATGCCTCTTTTGTTCCACGAAGGTCTTATTCCCTCATAGATAAGCAGTTACAAGGCGTGGGTTTCCAAGGGGCCGCGCCGTGAAAATCTATCTTGGCGATGAGGCTTCTTCTTACTTCCAATCCGCCTGGGGGAAGAAAGCGGTGATTCATTTGACTTTTCATGGTCGTGCAACGAAAATGTAAGCTTTTTCCGCATGAGTCGCCTCGGGGATGTTCGCGGTGACTGATAGGTCAGTTTTTTCTTTGTGACGGGAGAAGTATCTATTACATGATTGACGAATTGATATCCCTGAACCCAAGGGTGTGCAATAACTTCAGCTAGCGTCAGCCTCTTCCTTGGATCGGAAAAAAAGAAACCTTGCAATAGGTCACATCCTTCTGGGCTTATCGAGATTTCCAGCAACTCCATCAGTTCTTTCAATCCTCCTTTCGAGATTTTTGAGAATCGTTGATCCGTTGCATGAGCCCATTTGAAGGGAGCCGCGCCAACTATCATGACAAAGAGTACTATGCCAGCTGCCCATAGATCGAGAGCAAACGCATCGACAACAGCCTCCTTGTTTATAACTTCAGGGGGGGCGTACATGAGTTTCCCACCATGCCCTTGTGCGATCATGAGTAGTCTGCAGCCTCCTGAAGAAGCATTAGTGACACTGCCATAGTTATTCGGATCTGAATAAGGTACTCTCAAGCTCATTCCTGGGTCTATTAGGACTAGTCGGTCATTCTCATCAAGCACAATATTCTCCAACGAAATATCTCTGTGGCAAACTCCTTTCTTTTGCAGATGTAGTAAAGCCTTACCCCAGAAAACACATGAGTATGTCATTTGGAACAGAGTTTTGCAATAGTAGCCCTTTGAACGTACCTGAAGTAGTTGCCCAAACCATGTTCGAGCTCGTGTTTCGACAAATCCATAGAATTCGGTTCCCTTCGTGAAGTTCGTTGGAAGGTCAAGGTCCACAAGCTTCCCATAGAGATCGCCCCCATGAAGGTAGGGCATTACAGTGTATAGGTTGTGGTCATCCTGAAGAGCTTCGCGCACGCATTGTATGTGCGAATGGGAGTTACCGAGAAGTTGAAATGCTGCGATTTCTTTGATGGGATCTTCCAAGTGACAACCCCGCATTGAGTGGATTTTATGCCACCGTGATATTTTCATTACGACTAGTGTATCTGTGCTTTCCCATTCTACAAAATCCGGGTCAAAAGTGTCCTGTCGATCCTGTCGATCTTCTCTGACATTGACTTTTCTTCGAGATTTCCGTTCAAGAACTATGCAGAGTCGGAGACTCCCATAGGTTGTTTTCGCCATCTTCTTTGTAATTAAATAGGCAGTGTTCGGGCTTTTTCCAAATCTGTCCACCCCTGATCGCATTATAACATCACGTAATCGATGGATGTTTCCTGATCTGTGGTCCTTGGCGCGAAGCTCGAGGTGTATGCATCTTGATACAGTCGGGGCTGGGAAATCTAGAGGTCTGGATGGCGGTCCTGCTTGAGCAACATCATCAAATGTCAAATCTGTGTCAACCGACTGATCGTCTGATTCTTCTTCGTCACATTCCCAGAACAAGGATAGACTCATTCTTTTGTCTGTGTGTTGTCTTCTTTGAAGTGGATGACTCAAGGTTAAGTGGCTTGTCCTAAAACACGATATACTGCAATGATCTTGCGAACTTGGGTTTTGATCGGTTGGAAAAAAGTTGGCGGCAATTCGTGAGTGTCAGTCGTGGGGTTTTATCAGTATACAGTGATAAATACTTGTTTGAAATCCTGATGGCAAGATCCCATGTAGCTTCGGCCACAAATAGTCGAGCTTCCGCATGTCTTCCGCATGTTTAAACATGAACACGACTTTTCTTACTTGAAAACACCCAACGGAAAATTCTTCGGAAGTGTTTAAAATGGGAAAACGGCCCAGACGTGTCTCTCGGCTGCTGAGCTTTCTTAGTCCCTAAAAGCTACCCTGTCAGTCGCCAGTCCGTTCTTCGACCGGATCCATACGTCTCATACGACGTGCCATCCTACTCAGAACATTGTACGTCAACAAAGTACGAACGATCCATTCTAAAAAAAAAAACAGCAAAACAACCACCCCAACGCAACAGCACCCCTATCCCAGAGCAGCACAATACGAGAACCATGAGCTCCGGAATCCGTGCTTTCTCCCGCTCTAGAGTCCTTATGGGCCCTGGCAGAGCCGATGTTGACATCGCCATGAGCAAATGGTGGAGCAAAAAGAGACCCGCTGAGGGACAGGTAAGATATGAAACAAGAATCTCCAGCACTTTTTTCGCCGCTTGTTTTTGTATTGTCTCACATATTGCCACTCTCACTTCTACAAAACAATTTCAATTAAAGGTTACACAAACCATATCGGCTCACGAACAACACCCAGTTGGACCGTGGCTTCGCACTTTTCCTAAGAAGGTCATTGAACGTGCCCCTGCCTACATTATCTGGCTTGGAGGATCTCTTTCCCTGGCATACGGCAGTATTTCGGTTGCAGAATCTTTGACCAAGGCGGAAGACTACAGCCACCGCCCATAGGTCGACTGCATCGTTTCCGAGTTTTAGGCTGATTGGATTCATCATGCAGCCTTTCGTTGTTTTTAGAGTCCTGTCATAATTCTAGAATCGAGTTACACATCAACAGAGGCAACGTAGTCATCCTTTTATGTTTGTTGTCTTCAGCGTTCTGTGCTTTTGAACGTTCAATTTCTTTGCATGGAAAATCGTGTTTTGAAGAAATGTCAAATATATGTAATGTTGGGCACTAGTTAGTAATCTATATGGTCTATCATAAGGTATTCACGCTGCGACTTGACAAACAGGATATCCACGTGGAATCATGCCATCACGTGAATTTCAAAATGGCATGGGTTCTTGAGGAGCTGGGCCTGTCACTTCACCATTCACAACCCATGGATGAGCCATAACTTCTGCCAGTGTTAGCCTGTCTCTCGGGTCCAATTGCATCATGCTTTGAAGAAGCTCGCCTGCATCGGCCGAGAGATAAATTTGCCATTCTTCGAGCTGTCTCATCAGGTGACCATTCACAATGAGGTCAAAGCGTTGATCCGCTCGGCTCGCCTGGTCATAACCTGGAAAACCAGTTAGCATAATATACAAAATCGCTCCGGCTGCCCACAGGTCAATAGCGAATCCATCAAACGGTTTTGTGTTTTCAAATACTTCGGGCGACATGTAATTGTGCTTCCCACAAACTCCTTGCGGTTTTATCAAACGACGCATCACTCCTCCGTGCACATCAGTAATGCCTCCTGGCCTTTCGGGATCGTTGTAAGGGACGCGAAGGCACATCCCCATGTCAATAACGAGGCAGTTCTCAACATCAACGAGGATATTCTCCAAAGAAAGATCGCGATGGCATATGCCCAACTCTTGCAATCGGTGAAGCCCCTGTCACGAGAACAAGCAGCAATTGTGAGACCCACACGCCTCAAAGCTGACCAAATCGGACAATCCATGACTTCCGTACCCATAATATTTGACGGAACCAGTATCTTGCAACCGGCTCCGGCATTCCCCTTTCACCTCCACTTTCTTCTGCATATCGCACGACAACTCCGAACAAGTCTCCACCACGGCAATACGGCATGACCGAATAAAGGTAATTTTCATCTTGCATGACATCGATAGATCCCAAAACATGGGGATGATCGGCGCCTATTAGTTGCAGCGCTGCAACTTCTTTAACTGGGTCTTCTAACAAGCGCCCACGCATCCGATGGACGCGGCTCCAATCAACCATCTTGATTGCAACTCTCATGTCGGTTGTTTCCCATACAATTGGTGCCTGAGGACTTCCTGGTTCAAGCCCTGCTGCCCTGGCAGCGTCGTCTGCTGCAGGTCCATGATGCCTTCTTAGCACAACTGCAGCCCAAACACTGCCATAAATAGCATCTTGCAATCTTTTGTTTGGAAAATATGCCTCAACTTCTCTGTCGGTCGCAAATAAGTCTTCGCGATGAATGACATTTGGCCAGACATCCCTCACTCCTCGTTCTAGGTCTATGACCAACGCTTGGACTCGGACACCTCTGGCAACCTGCGGAGGAGGGAATTCCAGAGGTCGAGTGGGCTTGCCTGAAGCTTCCACCTCGGAGAATGTGACGTGTCCATGTGCACCGACTTCCATTGCGACCTTCTAATAACGACAATGCAGAGTCTACGTCTCACTTGTCTTCGATCAAAGCTCGGCCAGGAGCAAAGCTGATCAAATTCGAATTTCTTGGTCACCTCAAAAGAAGGGAGAAGATCAGCTTCTGAACACAGCCTAAAGAACGTCGTTTTAGGAAGACGTTTCGCTAAAACCCAGCGGTCTCCCTCCTTTTTTCTTCCTGACAAAACAGTGGGCCGAAAGATAAGGTAACAGTATCCGTTGTGGTACTTGATAGCGGATTGCATGAATACACAAAACGGCGGTTATCTCGAACCTCATGCGACGGTTGTTTCGCTGATGCACCAAGAGTTGGTCAAGCCAGCAAAGCGTCTGGCAGCCTATACGTACGTGCTAGGTACGTTTCACACGTGCATAGAAGTCGAGTAAGTCTATTTCGCTGGCAAAAGATCGGATGACGAAAGTTGCTGTTTCCATCACAGTTTGATGGGAAACTGGAGTTGCTGATGCCACCCACTGGCCTACTTGGAGAGAGTGGATTATTCAAGACAACAATTGTCTTCTCCAACTCATGACTCGAATCATTGAAAAGATAAATGCTCATCGCAATCGAAGTGAAAGATATGCGGGGAAAGCAAACGAAACCAACGAGGGTGATCTTCCTCCCAGATCGTGGTACTATTCTTTTGAATTTTTCCCACCAAAAACAGAACCTGGTCTAGACAATCTGCTAACTCGGATCGAGAGAATGACTCAGCGACTGGACCCTTTGTTTATTGACATAACATGGGGATCAAGTGGTTCAACATCAGCAAGAACTCTTCATCTAGCTTCACATGCACAACGATTCTTCGGCGTGGATGTCTTAATGCACTTGACGACCACTGGGATGACCCGTGATGCTCTGCTTGGTGTACTTAAACAAGCTCGGACCTCTGGCATTCAGAATCTCCTTGTATTACGTGGAGATCCACCACGAGGGAAGCGCAGCTGGGAACCAGGAGATGTTAGTGGCGGATACTGTGACCGGGCCATTGATCTTGTCAAACTCATCCGAGATACCCATGGCGACTACTTTGGTATTGCAGTCGCTGGACATCCAGAGAAGCATCCTTCATCTCAAACTGTTGCTGACGAGATGGTTCACTTGAAAGAAAAGGTCTCAGCTGGGGCAGATTTTATTATTACTCAGTTTTTCTATGACGTGGTGGTATTCAAAACCTTCGTCAAGCAATGCAGAGACAGTGGCATCAAATGTCCCATAATCCCGGGTATCATGCCAATACAAAGCTATTCTACTTTCATTCAAATGACGAGGTATTGTGGAGTTGCGGTACCACCATCGATGCTTGACAGGTTGGAAAGAGTACGAAACGATGACGAGGCAGTGAAGCAAATTGGATGTGATATTGCTGCAGACATGTGTTCTAGCATTCTATCAGACCCAGAAATTGATGTAGATGGGGTTCATTTTTACACATTAAATCTGGAGAGAAGTTCTACAAGGATTCTAATGAATATGGGTGCGATTGGTATTCTTCAACCAAGCAGGACAGCAGCCGAGAATAGCGCTCACCAAAGCACTCAAGAGTCTTTGACCTTATCCCCCTCGAACATAGACTCAGTTCGATCAAATGCAGAGCGACAATTTCCATGGCGACCATCTACAATGGCAAATAGGGCCAAGGAAGAAGTGAGGCCGATCAACTGGGCAAATCGTCCAAAGTCATACGTAATGAGAACGGAGGACTGGGATGAGTTTCCAAACGGTCGATGGGGAGATAGCACCTCCCCTGCTTTTGGAGAGTTGTCCAATATGAGTCATTTTTATTCCTTCTCACTGGGTAGTGACGAAGATCGGCGGGCCATGCTTGGTCATGAACCCAAAGTCCCCGAAGACGTTTTTGAAGTGTTCGCCCAGTACGTCGAAGGCAAAATACCACATATACCTTGGTGCGAGACATCGCTTCAACCAGAATCCTTTTTCATTCAACAACAACTTGCTGAGTTGAATAGAGCCGGATTTCTGACCATCAATAGCCAACCGGCTGTAAATGGCATATCCAGCTCCGACAGAGTTTTTGGATGGGGAAGTAGCGGTGGATATGTCTATCAGAAAGAGTACTGTGAGTGCTTTTGCAGTCCAAAACGTGCTGAAGCTCTTTTCCAAATGGTCAAGGAACACCCAGCCTTGAATCTGTACGCGGTGAACAATGCAGGAAAAGAAGTGCAGGTCGGATTGGAATTGGGCGGAGTGACGGCTCTCACTTGGGGTGTCTTTCCGAATCGAGAGATTCTCCAGCCAACGGTATGTTCTAGTTTGCATGATATTTGCATCTGGCGATGATGACTAATTATTTCTTATTAGATTTTCGACCCAAGCTCATTTCTGGTTTGGTCGGAGGAAGCCTTTTCCTTGTGGTCAGGGATGTGGTTGAACTTGTATGAGCCAGGAACGCAGAGCTACGATCTAATTGAAAAAATAAAAGACACTTACTTTTTGGTGGCGATTATCGACAACGACTATGTTTCAGTGAGCGAGGGATCGAATCTTTGGGGCTTCATGCTGGAAGCATTCCGCAACGTCTAGAGGGTTAGCGTCACAAAAACAGAATGGGCATTCAGGAGTAGGTACCTCCCCGACACCAAAAGCTCATCGCAAGATTTAATAAGCTTGCTGGTGCACTAGTTATGATTCGTTATTACCTTTTATTATTATTATATCGTTTCAAACGGAGCAGTAGTAATGGAGTACATGGTAAGCGTTTTCGGAGAAGAAACAGGTGTGGACGACGGAAGAGTTTGAGCTCTCCGTTTTGTCCGGGTTCTCACGGACTGAGGCAGTTGTTCTTTAGAAAGACCCTTCATTCTTGTAAGCGCTGGCAGCGCCGTAAAGTACCTTTAGGCCTTCACGTACATTTTGTACTTTCGATTCCAATCAAAAAATGGGATCTCTCTCCTGGGACATGCCCCCATATATGGAAGATAAATGGAAAATGTCGATATGACACGTGTGGGACGTGCCTGGGGTAATTCGCAACGTAGGTAATTCTTCGTAGGAGATTGGAAATTTTGTATCGTGGCAGTGCTACTTGATTGCACTTACAACACGGAGAAACGTGTGGGGTTCCAACAAGCCATTGATCGCTGAACAGTTCGTTGATCTTTCCCGTCAAAACTGAATTACAATTTCGACTCGACGTGGTTCGTACTCCCAGTTTCACCAAACCAACACATCTGAAAATGGAGGTTGCTTCACCACTAACATTCGACCATGGTGTTGCAGGATCAAAGAGACAATTTCCATGCAGCCCTTTTGACAAAACAAATCGTAGCCCGTTTGCTGGGATGGACTCGACGGACGAGTTCGTGCAGCAACGATGTTTCAAAAGGCGGCGTTTCGCTGTCGATGAATCCATGGAAGGCGATACCGAAAACAATATCAACCAATCTCCATTTCTATCACATTCAGCACACCCAAAGCCCATCCTCTCTTCCTCCAACGGTGAGTCACATCCGCCATTGTTGCTCGTCCAAAATCTGGTTGCTTTGACCTCCGTGTCACAATCGTGTCACACCCATAACTGTCGTTGAATACTATGTTTGCGTACAGTACAGTGTTTGTGCAAGAGCAACAGACTTTTCTTTGAGCCCTCAAGATGTGCTTGTTGCCAAACGTCAAATGAGTTTGGGCTCCGGTTCGATGCAGTTGGGATTACCACTCAACCGAAAAGATGTTTGCAACAAATCGCGTACGATTTCTAACCACTCTTTTTTTCTTCTTTTCAGGACAAACGTTCAAAAGACACAGATCAGATTCAACACAGAATGATTTGCAACGTGTTGTAAATGCTCAAGCAACCGAAATCCAGAGCTTGAAATCAGAAAAGCAAAATCTCGAGTCATCGATGAATGGGCTGAAAGCAGAGCACGAGAAGGTTCTGAACGAGAATAGAATTTTGAAAAGAGCTGTCACCATTCAACAGGAGAGACAGAACCAGGCGGGATCAGAAATTGCTGCAGCTCACAAGTACAAGTTTGAAGCAGACGATCGAATCAAGAAACTGGAGCAGATCATCCTGTCTTTGCGTTACCATCTGCAAGCCCAGCACACAAACGCAGGTAATGATTTCATGGGAACACGTCCACCAGATGTTTATTAGCTCTGTTGAATGAACTTGTTGGGACAGTACGAGAGTTTTAGTGTCACAATTTTGATGACGGAAATAATAGGCGACTGCAGCTACACACTCAAGCTGGTCATTTCAGGCAATAGCAACCGACATGGGATCCATACAACTCCTACAGTAGAATCAGTCTGAAACAAGTAGTCATAAAATAATGATGCGAATTGATTCAGGTAACTTGCTTCCATACTAAAGAAGTATCTCGACAGAGAGTATTTCTTCTACAATTATAGAGTAATATCAGCACAAAGAACTTAGCTTTTGCTATCATCGATCCTAAAGGTTCTAGTCACTATCGCTGTCGTCGCTGTCAGCCTCTTGCAACCACACAACTACTGGCTCGGCCTCGCCACGCAAGGCAGCACGAGTTTCCTCATCCACAGCATCTAGAGTGTACTCCGAGCGGCCATCATCCGCCCACTCGAGAATAGTCTCCTCTTGAAGAATATCTTCATCATAGCACTGCTTGATCAAGACGGGGAAATTCTTTGGCTTATCCATGGTAATGAGCTCAAAGGCTGCAATCAAGTGTCGTTCAATGATCTTGTTGCCATTTGCAATCGCCTCAAACACTTCGGAATACTTTTCAATCTCCTTGTTCTTGAAGAATTGAGGAGTAATGACTGCGCGGGCAAGAATCTGAATCTTATCGTGAGCCTTGAGGGCAGAAGCCATCTGCTGGTTGGTGACTGCTTCCACGATGTCGCCGGTTGAAGCTTCAGGATTCTCTTCAAGATACTTTTTGGTTCCATCAATAGCAAGTTCTGAAGAAGGATAACGAGAACAACGTGCAGAGTTAGATACGAACAATCGATGCAACACCTGGGAGAGATTAAATGTACTTACGCATAGCTCCTTCATCATCAACACCAGCCTCGGTAGAAACGGAGTTAGAGTCGTCATCGGGAATGTCATCGCCGTCTTCTTTCTTTCCAAACATGGCCTCTTTAAGGTATGCCTTGTCATCATCATCACCACCGTCATCACCACCATTATCACTGAAGTCATCAGACTTGTCTTTTTTCTTGTCCTTCTTCTTGTCTTTTTTCTTATCCTTCTTCTTTTCCTTCTTCTTCTTTTTGTCATCGTCGCTATCATCCTTGCCTTTTCCTTTGCTCTTTTTGTCCTTTTTCCCTTTGGACTTGGCCTCTTTCTTGGCCTTCTTATCTTGAGCGAGAATATAGTTGCAGAGCTTGTGCGACATATCGACCATTTCTTTAGCTCCACAAGCGGCGCATTTATGCCAAATAATCTCGTTCTTGATTTTGTAGTCGGTCTCTGGAAGACCACAATTGGGACAGATCACAAAGGACTCAATGTAGCGATGAATCAACTTCTGAAGAACAGCATCGGTATGAGCTCCATTGACGATAGCTCGGTCGGTTTCTTCATTGTAAGTAGTCTGGGCTCCAAGTTCGCAACCAAAAAACTTGTTGACCTCGCCAGGAGCGCGGTGAAGGCTCAACCCAACTTCAGAGATGTTCGGAATGGCAGTCTTGATTCCGTTTCCAGAACCTTCAATTTTTCCAAAAACCGCAGGCATCTTGTAACGGTAAGCGGGATCATCTACTGGACTGGTCCCAGAAATGTTGATAATGGTTCCTCCTCGGACGGCCATGTTTGCAGTGTGTTATCTTAACAGTAGTCTATAATTTTCTTTCGGATTGGGTGGCTCCAAAGGAGTGAATTTGACAGATCTGTTTGAAGTATAATTTTGAAGGCTTTCCGACACGGTTTGTCGGCAAGAACAATGGATAGAGTTGTAACAACAATTGTGTCGTATAGGCATCGACTGGTACTAGTCGACTTGGGACTTGCTTGGTTTGAATGCAACTCACGATCGTGGGGTTTGTGGAGATTGATTGCCAGTTCCTGTCGATTGAAAACTTCGAATCGAAGAACATGCATTGGGAAATGGGCTTCTGCGTGGAGATTACGTTAAGAAAAGTACTGAACATACTCCAACCGCCACATGACCAACGACGGCCCACGAAACATGACAGCCTGTGGCTTCGCGCGTGAGTTGTGCATGGGACGAATGACCTACATTATTCAAACATCATCCTCTAAGATTTTGAGAGTCTTCTTTTTAAAACAACAAAACAACCTGTTGTTCTTTCTTGAATGCCTTTCTTGCAGCAATGGCTTCTGACGGACATGAGCCAATAAAGAACTCGCGGGCGATGGTTCCACTTTCGCAGGACAACTTTGGTTATTTCATTAGGTCCAAAGAGTACTAGCAATGAACTAAGTCAAGAATCGTTACATCTTTTTTATTTCCCACTGCTACCAAACCATGAAAATTCAGTTTTGCTCTTTCCTTCAGTCACAGGGTAGAGTGGGTCCTTCTCGCCGGTGACGGAATCTGGGTTTAATCTCCATGTGTCTGCAATCAAAGTTGATGCTACTGCGAACCACAGTAGTGTTGCACTCAAAAGCTTTCCAGCGAATGGATCTACTTGGCTGTATTGGAAAGCAGCATTTGCTGCCGTAGCAGAAACTAGCAAGATAGAAGGTACAGCAGTACCGTATCTTTGTTCGGTATTGTTGATTGTATTCCACACGTCTCCTGTACTCAGATGGAGCATGAGAGCTAAAAGTGCTGGATCGCAGAAACTGTGCCCATTGGCGGTGTATACCAAAGCGGAAGAGAAAGATCGAAGAGGTCCTATCACAAGAATCCACATGATTGGAAAGGTAACTCCAGGCGGAGTCCATGGTGGCATAACTCTGTCTCCAAAGCCTTTTCCAGGATCTTCCCCGTTCACAGCCTTCTTCAAATCCGGCCTTTGATTGTTGAGTGGATTAAAGATGCGGGATTTTAAGGACAAAACATAGAAAATGGCCATGACAGCTGGGAATGGTGCTTCGATCCCAGTTGCCGCAATGATCGAATCCAGCCCATAGAATAGGGCAGTAATTATGCCCATTTGAATTGCAATGCTTGCCCCATATTTCACCAGAGCATCTGTATCAAGTTTCGGTGCAGATGAGTCCCTTGTGGCGGCACGAAGGCACGTATTGGATGGTTTCGACGAAATAGTGGTTTGTCCATGGAAGCGAGGTGACGTTGTCACAGGCACCCATGTATCCACTTTCTGTGAGATACGTGCAGTGCGAAATGCTGCAGCTTCACCGATAAGGCAAAGGAACACTCCTAGATAGAACACAAATCGTTTCATGTCAGGAGTCTTGCCGAAGGCCTTGTGATTCATTGGTGAGAATACGTTGGATCTGATTAAGAAGACGATGCTCAAGAAAAAAAATCCTTGGATAACTGACTCACTCACCAAACACCAACAACGCCCAGACTATTCATCAGTCACGAGTTGATCATGGAAATGCGGAACTCGCGCCTATGGCCTGGCCTGTGCCGTAGTTGTGGGTAGTCCTTGTACTTGTCTAACGGCCATTTCTTGAGGCCTGTGCTGGCACACGTTTCTATCGTGAATCCATCCATACGCGGACAAACTCATGAGCAAAGTTCGATCGAGCGACTGCGCATGGGCCCAAGACAGAGAAGAGACCGAAAAAGAAGAAAACAATGAAGTCTTCCAATGTTACATGTTTCGAAGTAGTTTCACAACATCTCCAGTTTGCTTCTTGCCCTTGAATAGTCCGCCTTCTGATCATTGAAATGTCTGAGTACGGAACCGAGCTCCTCCGCCGGCAACTAAATGGTGAGTCGACAAGAAACGCTGGAAAACGATAGACACAATACGATGTGTTTGTTCCTGCCGTATGTCTTGGTAGGCTTTCTACGGCAACCATTTCTGGGAGTTATAGTTTCACTCAACTGGACATATCACCTGCTGAGTTGCACGATTTCCACTTATGAAAGAATGGCATTAACAACTTGCTCTTTGACGTTTTCAATTGCGCAGACTTGGCCAAAAACCCGATTGATCTTGTGTCCGTGGGTCTGGTGGACGATAGCAATGTCTACGAGTGGGAGATTTTGATCATGGGGCCAGATGGAACCTTGTACGAAGGAGGATTCTTCAAAGCTCGTTTATTGTTTCCCTCAGACTTTCCCAATATGCCTCCAACCATGACCTTCGTCTCTGAAATGTGGCATCCTAATGTATATGAAGATGGGCGTGTTTGCATCTCAATCCTTCATCCTCCAGGTGAAGATGAATTCAATTCACAAGAGAGTGCTGACGAAAGGTGGAGACCTATCCTAGGTGTAGAACAAATCTTGATTTCTGTTATTTCCATGCTGTCGGATCCCAATGACGAGAGTCCAGCCAACTTGGATGCTGCCGTAATGTGGAGAAACGATAGGAAAGCATTTAAGAAGAAAGTTCGGCAGATCGTCCGAAAGAGTCAGGAGGATTGCTGAAAATGTTTAATTCTTCCATCTTTAAAGGCGAATGTGGCTACTAGTATTTTGTCAAGTTTTTATTCTACAGGTCATGATTGCGACAAACCGAGATGACATTTCTCCCAAACACGGTTGGCTGTAGCATCATCACTAGAAATGCAACTTAGACATTGCAAGTACAATTTATTTAATATAGCTCCCAGCATGAGACCCTTAATCGAGTGCGATTCAGAGGATGGCAATGAAATATCGTCATGCGTATTCCAACGAGATGGGAAAGCACCAACTGAGAGCTCTCTTGCGTTTGCCAGTACTTTGTCTCGTGCTATAACGCCATCACAGAAAATATCGTAGCATTAGAAAAGGGTTGGGGTGCTATGACAATATGTGGGGGTGAAAGTACAGACGTTGGTGGGGGATTTGTTGATTCCATTGAGTCGACTTTTGACAAAGCTATGCCTTGCGATGCTCTCTGTATATTTTTGCAAGGAACTGTTGACTTTTTTATCTTTGGGACCTCCGGTTTGACCTTGCTGTGAACTGCATTTCGGAAGATTAAATCTCTTTCTGTAGGCCATTGCTCCATTCGTCGTTTCTGTGTGATCCGAAATTTGACGCCAAAGCATCCGAGGAACCAGAACGGTCAAGATGGGAATAGAAAAAACTGAAAGTGACGGCTCGGCGTCCGACGATGCTCACGAAGAAGCGGTCGCAGAAGAAGAGACCCCTGAGGAAGAAGCAGAAAAGTCTTCGGAGGTGACCAAAACTGGGAAAATGGACAATGATGCGGAGGACGACAAAAGCATTTCGGCACAAGAAGACGAGGAGGACGACGAGGAAGAAGGGAGCAAATCAGTCCTGACCTTAGATGACGTGTCTCAACACTCCCCTAAAGCAAACAGAGAAGGCGAGGAAACCCCTGTATCAAAGAAGAAAAAGAAGGGAATACCGCCGAGTTCGCGCAGGGGCAGAGCGCCAGCAGTCAAGGGCTTGACGATCCCCTTCAGGACGGTGAAGAAGGTACGAATCAACAGGTATGGTTCCACTTGTACAGCTTTGGAACGCTTTGCTGACTACCAAGGACTCCCTGCCCACTGATTGTGGGTTGTCTTTTGTTCTTATTAGGCCATGAAATTGGATCCTGACATTCCGATTGTACAAAACGAAGCAGCAATCATGACAACGCTTGCAGCAGAACTCTTCTTGAAAACCCTTGCAAAAGATAGCCATACGATAGCCAAAAGTAGAGGACGGAACACAATTCGGTGAGTAAATAATTGCACTGGACTGGGATACTATGCTCCTTTAGTCATCTAAACAATTCTTGTTTGCTACGCGGAATCAGCTATGAAGATGTTGCGGAGGCACGATCAAACGATTCTGCGATGGCATTTTTGGAAACTCTTTTGCCTTGAGAACAACACTTCAAATACTGTAATTATATTTAGATTATATTGCGGCGTCAGTTTGCATTCCTCATGCTTACTATTTGCAGTCGTAGTAGAAGAATCAGAGTTTAGAATCCAATCAAAAGCAAATCATGCACGTTCCAATCATCGCCACAGTCATCAAAGAGCAGCGATCTCCTTTTCCACCAGCCCAGATTTGATGGCATCACGGAGAGCCTCGAACTGCTCAATTGTCAAGCTTATACCCTTCTTCCCAGGAAGCGTCTTTCCATCCTTTTGGTAAAACTAACGGAATGAAACGAATTAGATTATCCTTGGCAACACAGTGGAGACAACAGATAGGTTCCCTTTTCCCATACCTCACGGATATCGACAAGCGCTTTTCCCTTGAAGGACCTGATGGTACATCTTTTCGTTGCAGATAGCTCAAAGTAGGATTCGCCGCTGTCATTTTTTAGCACTATGTTCTCACCCGACTCATCTTCTGTATTCTGCGGCTCTTCCCATTCTTGCTCTTTGTCCGCCTTTTGCTTCTTTGCTTTCGGCTCCTCGCAAGACATGGTGATTGTTGGAGGAGCTTGCGGAATTAATTTCAGATTCAATGAAGTGACCTCTCAACCAAACCAAAATGATGGCAAGTCGATGAATCCCGAAAACTACTAAAAGAGTTTCTATAAAGAAATATGTGTATAAGCCACACAAAATTACGTAGAACTGGTTGGTCTTCACCTGTACTGTACTTCTAACTGTTAAATGCCGTGAATGGATCTTCTGGGAACAAGGAACCCCTGGTATTGCTTGAAGAATCGCTGCGTCCGACAGAGATATAGGTTGAAGATATCGATTGCACAGGAAGGGTGGAAGCATGGCTTTCTGGGAGGGAGGCAAGGCTCAGTAGCTCCCTGCAGTAGTCTCCTTGTGAGCAGAAAGAAACTGCTGAAGAATCACTGGGCCCAACAGAGATGAACGATGACGACATCGATTGCCCAGGAAGGCTAGAAGCATGACTTTCTGGGAGGGAGGAAAGGCGCACTAGCCTCCTGCAGTAGCTTCCTTGCGAGGAGACAGAAACTGAATCGGAATCACTCTCAAAAGCAGTCCCAGAACTCCAATATCCTGATGCATGCTCATTTTCACCCCCGACTGTATTGTTCCTCAAGTAATCGTTCCACAATGTCACCGAAATCTCTTCATCATTTTCCTCCTCAGTACTGGAACCATCGTCTTGCCCGAACAAAGTCACGGGAAGCTCTTCATCATTTTCCTCCTCACTACTGGAACCTTCGTCTATCTCTCGCCAAGAAACAGTCTCGGTTGGACCAGATGTCGCTGTGCTACGTCTCGAAAAGGATCTCAGGGGTTGTCTAACTCGACGAAGAGGGCTCACCAACAATGACAGGGACCAGTGGTTCAAACGTTCCCTCTGAGCATGAGCCGAAACAGGCAATTGCCGAGCCGCCCTCCTGTACCGAGTAGATGTTGCCTGTCCACTGTTTGCTGCGACACCCTCTTCGTATAACAATATTTCTCTATCAAATAAGGAAAGATCAATGTCCTCCACTGGCCGAAACAACGCCGCATCCTGTCCGTTTTGTCTGTTCTGCAATACCTGGAGCTCTTGATCTCGCCGAATCCGTAAGGCGGTCCATTCTGCATTCGACAAATGTGCCGTCGAGACCTGTGCATATTCTTCATACGCTCGCTGATAAATTAGATTTGTAGCTCCATGAAAACGTATCTTTTTGGGAGGTAGCGCCAACGTGGGCTCTGATGGATGAGGAAAAAGGCAATCTACCCAAGGGTTGTCTTCTGTTGCTTCTCCGTCGGAAAAGTTTTCCTGAAAGAAATTTCTGGCGGTTGAAAAGAATTCCCTCTCGTTTTCGTCATCCAACGACAACTTTGTCGTTTCCCATTCCATATTTCTTCCTTCGGTAGCAACCATTGAAATGTTTTTGATCCAGTTTTCTTTGTTGTTTGATATGACCAAGAATTGGGAAAAAAAGATACTCATAACCTACGTCGGTTTCGTACGAGTTACGTAGGAAAGCGAACGATTGTCGTTCTGACACCAGTCAATTGAGTCCCCCCCAGCCCACTGTTGCAAGCCTCCAAGTAGTCTTCCTCTCTGCTACTAGAACCTCAAGGTAGGATTGCAGTTCTTTTCTACACAGAGGACTGGCGTATTCTGCAGCTCCTCTGATCGATTTGTTTATGAAACGAGTCAAAAGCTCAAGGGTCCTTCTCAAGTCTTTCCCTGTTTCTATATTTTGATTCTATAATGTTATGTTACAATGCTGCTGCCAGTTTCTTCTCCAGCTGCACTCCGAATCTCTCTCAGCGCCAAAGGTACACACTCAGGGACTCTCACTGGCGGAGCGACCCGTCCCCGTCTAGCGCTCACGTGCAGGTCCAGAAATTCTGTTAGCTTGTCTACAAAAGCCCCTGTAGGTCTTAGCATGGCCTCGATATTGTTGTGGCCAGCACCTTCAACCCAAAAAGGTTTTGCTCGCCATGGCTGTGACATTGCCAAGAAGAGCTGTTCCCCGTGCCAGAAAGGTACGACTTCATCCTGCGTACCATGGATGATGAAACTTGGGCATTTGATATTTGGGGCGTAGTCAACATTTGGAAACTTTCATGGAAATGGAGAATTCGTTGAGACATGAACTGTACAGACGTCCACAGAAAAAGCATAAGAGAAAATGACTTACTTTGTCTCCAATCATAGTAAATCGAAAGTCAAAGGCGACACGATACGCGCTAAGAAGCGGGCTTTGCAAAATCAAACCAGCAACACTGTGTCCTTCTCTGGCTGTTTTTTGTGCTAGGTAGCAAGAAGGCCCAGAACCAAGTGATCTTCCATACAATACAACTTGTTCTGGTTGCAACCGGCGTACTTCGATCAAATATTGAAATGCCGCCTCTATATCAGCGTAGCAGCATTCTTCATTCGGTGAGCCATTCGACTTTCCGTATCCTGTATAATCATAGGCCATAATGTTGACCCGTAAAACCCGAGCCAGATCGTTAAACCAGTCGTAAATCATCCCCAAGTCCTCGGCATTTCCATGTGAAAACAGAATTGTTACCTGTGCGTTTGGCCGTTCGATGTAAAATGCTGGAATTCGAGAGCCCTTAGAAGTGTTCAACCAGAAATGACGTGAAGGGTGCAGATAGGTCGGTGGGGGAGGCTGAAAGAGCAAGGAGCTGATCGCATCACCCATGATGACAATGTGAACTCCAAGTTTTCAACAAAGAAACAACCCTTGTCTACTGCTGTGCGTGTTCAGAATAGTTATCGGGTTTGTGCGCAGATTGTATCGAGAATGTGTATCAATGTTGCCCTACTAAAGTATTTCAGCTGTGAGCAATGAGCTCTAATGACCCTATATCGGTTTGTCTATCATGAACTGCGAGATTGCTCAACAAACGACTTCGATTGATTCAGTGTAGGATGCACGAGGCACGAGTTGACTTTCCGTTCCGCGCATCGGCTCGCGTGCATGTCCCTGTGGAATCTCAGTACTTGGCCATGTACCTGTTTTCTCAACGGAAAGTATCCCTTCGCAATTTGACTTCATCCAAAATTAACCATTCTTTACTCTGAGAATTATCGGTCTGTTTACCCCTTGTCAGAACGCAGTGTACCATACTTTTCGTTTCAAATAGACATAGCCTAGATAGGATCTCTTGCCAATACGATTACAGGAGCGAGCACGTTTATTGACTATCCCGGTCATCTCAGTATTTAACCAAATGTGGATTGGCAGCCAGAAGCTCGTACGTATTTTCAACTGCAACTTTCCCAGCCAAGGAAGCTGCTAAGAGAAATGGGTATAGTCCAGTCTCGCGATCCCGTGTTGATAAGATATCCGGCTGAGCTCTAACCAAAGCGCCCACGCCTCCATTCCAACTCATCCGCTCTCTAAGAGCTATGAATATTGGTGTTTCACCTTTTTTGTTTCTCTTCGATGCTGCCTCAGGGTATGCTTCTGTAAGACCAGTAATTAGCTCAATATCTTTTATTCGAAATGGCCTCTGAATCACGATGTGGTGCAAAGGATAGTTGCCATCAGAATCCGGGTACGCAGCCCACTCAGGGTGCAATTGTATTGCGACTTTGTGGACTTTCAACGGAGCTCGAAGATATTGGAGTCCATGGAGTGTGTACTTCTCAACTTCTGTCGGGTCTGTGTTTGGATCGTACGCAGGGGACAATTTGTAAGCTTCGGTTGCCAGAAGGACAACCTTCTCCCAAAATTTGCGAAAATGATTTTCACACACTTCGTCTCCCTCAAGAATTCTCGCTACTTGCATAGCCCCAGGTATTGTTTGCAAGTGTGATTGCCAAAGTGCGATAAGAGCTGTGTGGCTGTACTCAGGTGTTCGAGCCATCACAATAGATGGATTGGCTTTGATCAAAGCTCGGAGAACAGGTATCCAGGCATGGCTAGCACAGGCGCTGTGTAGTGCAGTTCCTCCAAAACGATTTTGAATCAACAAATCTTCGGGTGCCATGTACTGCAGGAGAATTTCAACTTTGCCGAGGGACTTTTGACTTTTCCTGCACAGAATGTGTAACGGTGTCTGACCCCAACTTTTCCCTTGAACTTTGGTTGCCTCAGGATACAATTTCACCACATCTTGAAATACATCAGCTGGCACTGGCGGCGTATCACATAAATGATGAAGAATGGTCCAACCAAGTCTTTGATCTACTTCTTTCAGCTCCTCCCGGCGCTTGTGCACCTCTGTTCGGAGTGTTGCCCATTTTTCATCCTTTATTAGAGCAATGAGTGGCTCTGAGGAGTCATGCCGCTCGGCCAACACATTGGAGAACTTTTCCCTCATGGTAATAAATGGTAAGTTGTTGTATGCACATGAATGATGCTGCCAGCGAAACGCGAAACACCAACGGTCATTTTCCCGTTGGTCGTTGTGGCACGATTGATGGAAAAGAGGAGAAAATTATCTTTTTTTTTGCGAGTTTGCTAGAGAGAACAATTCGACTGGTTTGACCCTGGGCGGCCTTCTTCTCATCATAAAAAAGTTTGGCGCACGAACGATGGCGATACGTGCACAAAGCAAAATTCAACGGATTCGCGCCCATGTTGGAAAAAACAGAAACTTGCCATAGAACGTGTCAGGAACAAACCAACTGTTCAAACAAAGGTGCACTCACATATTGGTGAAACCTCTCGGACACTCAACCACGTGTCTTCCTACAGTTCTCAGTCATCCCTTTGCAAGCCAACAATGGAATCCGTGCCGAAAACAGCGAGAGACGGGTGGCTCTATTTGCCTTCTCCCTATGCTTGCTGCTATACTGGAGTTGATACGGCTTCCGACGAGGAATCTTCCATTCAGACCAGGAGATCACGGCAAGAAGATGAGGTATTGGGATGGACGCTCGATGCTGCCACACGCGGCGTTATTGTAATATCAACGGCTGTATTTGTCTCTTCGGAGCTCTTGAAACTTGCAAAAGAGGCAACTGGGTGTGGGGCTGACATTGAAATGTACGACGATGACATTATGTTCAATGAAGCTTGCGAATCAGCAAGAGTGTACGGAATGAGACCGACATCGATTTTGACGAACATAATGACAGTCACGGGGCTGCTGTCGGCTATAATTATGCCATTGTTCGGGTCCATTGTCGACCATACAGACTATAGAAGAGCGGTCGGGTCAATCTCCGCAGCCGCGATCGCTATCTTCATATTGTTGCAGCTTCTTGTCATTGAAGCACATTGGTTTTCAGCATCGATTCTGCAAGTTCTGATTTCGGTGTTCTATACAATCCATCTCACTGTCGCATATGCATATTTTCCGGAACTAACAGCCGATCACAAAGAAATGGCACAGTATGCAGCTCGATTTACAGCAGTCCAATATGCCAGTTCTGTCGCTTTCCTCGTCAGCATGGTGTTGGTTCTTCAAGTGATCTACAAGAATAGTGATATGGGCTCTGCTTTTATTTCACAAGGAATTGTTTTCATTATATGCTGTTTCTGTTTTGGCTATTCCTGGTTGATGCTCTTCCATCCAAGGCCTGCTGCGCAAAAGGTGCCAGACAACACTTCCCTTTTGACGGCTGGTTTCTGGAGAATACATGAAACTGGAAAGACGATCCTACGAGACCACGATGCGATCAAATGGGTTCTCATATCTGTTACATTCACAGAAGCAGGAACAACATCTTTTTCTACGATTGCAATCACGTATATGACGGAGCAACTTGGTTTCACAGCCGAAGAAAATGGCATTGCAATTCTAATACTTCTAATCTTCAGTGTTCCTGGGGCCAAGATGGCAGCTCGCTTGGCACCTGTCTTGAATCCAATCAGAAGCCTACAAATATGTCTTACCATGTGGATTATCTCAATCGTTCTGGCCGCTGCATTTCTAACAAACAAGGGGCAACAGACTACGGCATACGTATTTGCCGCATTCTGGGGGATTTCATTGGGATGGACCTTTCCGACAGAAAAAACACTGTATGTAACAATAATACCAAGGGGACAAGAAGCAGAGCTCATGGGAACATATATTTGTGCAAGTCAGATGCTCTCTTGGCTCCCCCCTCTTGTGTTTACATTGCTGAACGAGGCGGGCTTTTCGATGAGAATAGGTGTATGTTCCTTGGCAGGGTTTATGCTAGTCAGTTTATTGATTTTGTTTCTCGTCGGAGACTATTCGGAGGCCGTTGCACATGCAAGGACTGTGGACGAAGAAAGGAAACAACTCGCACATGGGATATCAACCTCGAAAGACGAAAACGCATACAAAGAATTAGCGTAGCGTCTGCTTTCTGCTAATACAATACAATTTTGCTCCTATTCAGGGTTCCACTACATGGATCCAGTCTTTGTACTTTTCATTCAACTGTTCATCAGTTCCAGTCTGCAAATCTCGCAAAATATTGTAGAGACGCTCCGTAAGGGGACCTGGTGACGAACCATCTCCGAACGTAACAACAGCTTCCACGTCGTCTGAGCCATTGGCGTTGGCCACATCCACACTCCCTACCGGTGTCACCGATGCTCCCGTTCCACAGCAGAAAGCTTCGCTGGCTCCCTTGAGATCGGTAAGTGTCAATCGTTGCTCCAAAACTGTACATCCGCATTCTTTTTCTGCTAATTCTATGATTGATGCCCTTGTAACACCTGCGAGAATAGTCCCAGGAGCCAAAGATGGTGTGACAATTGTATTATTGGGATATACGGCGAAAAAGTTGGATGCCCCTGCTTCTTCAACAGCTTCGCCCCTGCACATGCACGAAAAGAGGAACAGTGTTGTATTAGCATATTTCCATCGCCACCACTGATTCAAGAAAACAAAACTACGTACGTTGCTGCATCCAAACATAGAACTTCGTCGTATCCCTGTTGCCGCACCTGTCGTTGAGCTCCAAACGCAGGAACATAGTTTCCAGCAGCTTTAACGTTTCCACAACCACCGATGGCAGCCCGACTGAACCCCCGAACAGCTTGAAGACGAATTGCTTTCAATCCTCCTTTGAAGTAATTTCCTACCGGAGCACAATAAACGCAGAATGTGCTTTCGCGGCTAGGCTTGACTCCTAGGTCTTCGCCTGTTCCCATCAGCAAAGGTCTCAGATACAACGATCCTTTTCCAAAGGGTGGGACCCATCTAGCATTCTCTCTAACCACATTTTCTGCTGCACGTATAAATGTATCCTGAGGGACGGGAGGCAAAAGAAAGCGCCTGGCCCCTTGTTCCATCCGCATTGCGTTCCTGTCAGGTCGAAACAAAACTATGCTTCCATCTGCTCGGCGAAATGCTTTCATCCCTTCAAACAAAGCTTGGCCATAATTCAAGACAGTGGCTGTTGGTGAAATTTGCAAAGCACCCATTTCAGTAACACAGTCTTCAGTGCAAGAAGAATAGAGAGCATCGCCATGTACATCCACTTGTGCTCGATCCAACCACATGGCATCAGTTTTCACACCATTCAAACCGAATCCAAAACTGTCCCAATCAACACCAGCTTTTGGAGCTGTGTGTTCGGCTCGGAGCGTTGACGCCATTACGCATGGTAGCAATGCGGCATAAAATTGAATCAATCTCATCCTGCTGATCAAAATGGGCAAACAATATTATGATGAGGGTCGAGAAATATGAGTTCAACATGCTGGTTGATGGTGGGGGTTCACGTTTCAAGCCGTATGTATAGATGGTGTCCGTACATTGCGCGTCTCGCGCGTTGTGGTACGTATGTAGAAATTGCAAACTTCGCACATAAGATTGCAAATACACTTCGACTCGATCGATTGGTTGGTAAATGTGTCCAAAAGTTGTTG
>JAAMXS010000760.1:0-39480 GCA_019693525.1 Cylindrotheca fusiformis | reverse complement strand
CAATCCGATCTTGCATCGAATTTGTGGCTTCAGATTCACCGATGTATCTTGAAGTATCATCCTTGGGCCTGATGACACGTGAGTGACACGGGTCATAGCCATCTGGTTGTTTCGTTGATCCCATGTTTGGGGGATCAAATCCTTCCTTCGGTGCGCGTGTGCACGCACCTACTGATTATTCTTACAACTAGGGGACAACGTTGCAGTAAAAATACGAATTCCATGTCTTCTCTCTTCAACACGAAAAGATAATCTATCCTGTCCAATTGTTTCATTGGTTAAGGTGAAGCAATCCAGGTCAAGTTTTTGTAATCATCGATCAGAACGATGATATCGAATAGCATTGTGAGGCTGACGCTGTTGGAATCGCTGTTGTTTCTTTTGCTGATATCGCATTCTCATGCGAAGGAGGCCTTAGGTGCAGACAGTACCACCAAGAACCTGATAGCAGATCCTACTTCTGATGATGATGCTGTTTCATCAAACTATAGCAGTCGAATGGAAGAAGTGGAGTTGAGGCTCCCCGAACTGGAGGTTCAATTTATCTGCCCCCGTGACATTCGTCAAACCTTTGATGCAGAGAACATTTTCGATGAGATTTATAAGAAGTTTCTGCCAGACTTGCAAACCACCAACTTGGCGATCAAGTCGAAATTAGATGGCATGTCCGACATTCCATCTGGCAAATGGTACTATTCCGATTGCAACATGACTTCACCACAGATTCTGACAACCCTTCAAGCTTTTGGCTCGGCTGTGTTTGATGGATCGACCAACCTCACTCACTTGGAGAGTTTTTTCAATGAAGAAGCCATAAAAGAGTATTTTGAGAAAAATGTGTGTTCGGGTTTGCACAATTATCGAGCATATGTGGAAATCACTTCCAAATCGTTCGAAACTGCATTCTCGTTTGATATGGTGGAGCATAACTTGTTGCTCCTGTGCGGAGGAGAGGATCTTGTCTATCTTGACGAAGAGACACCGGATGCAGGATTCTTATTCTTTGGGTTTTTAGTGGGTTTCGTTATGGTGGGAATGGTGGCATCGGAGCTTCAGAAATATGACCGGAGACCTCGTCCGTCAGGGAATAGACGGCGAAACGACTACGAGGGAGTGGCTGCACAAGAGGTGGAAATGGTATGATAAGTGCGAAATGGTCGTGGCTTTTTTTTTTTTTGCTATCAATGGTTATTGAAGCGGAAAATTGAGCAATTGCAACTTGTTGGAGTGAAAGAACTCCCACCAACACGTCGGGTCCCAAAGGGGGTCAAGGAGGATGCATTGCAAGAGAGGATGGAACCTCTGCCCAAAGCCGATAAACTAAATTGGGGGGGGCGTATGGGAAGGCATATGCTTGTCTCTACGAGCCGGAGACCGAGCTTGGACAACTTGGGGCCGCATGGACACGACGTGGACATCTCGATAGGAACCATAGATCATATTCTTTCCGCATCGCTATATATAATAATAAGTTGTTAACAAGTTTGATTCTATTCGTCATGCACTCCCCCCCATTTCTCCAGTATAGGATGTCAGCTTGTTGGATTCTGTTCCACGCACGCTTCGCGCACTTGGACAAGTGGCAACAAAGAGCAAAATCGTTGAAGTTCTTGCTGGTTTGTAAATGACAGTCTTGTATCGAGAGACCATCGATCGATCCTGCACAAGCCGATCTGAATCCAAGATGCAGACTGGTCCCGACGCGAGAAATCCAAGAGTGCAGATCACGATGCGTAGGCTGCGGCCTTCTGCTGGAGGAGCGGGGAATACACCGCACGTGCACGTCTCTCCATTTCAACGACAGAATGGGATTTCTGTGAATGTGCACCCCAGTGGGGCCTTGCGCATGGCGAGAGTAGAACCATTGGTACCAGAGCTAGTGAATGAACGAATCATCGAGGAGGATGATGATAATGATGATGCTGATCAATTGGAAAGATTCAAATGTGTGATTTGTCTTGAATTTATGGATGATCCTGCCGGCTGTGGAAAATGCTCGAGTCGCTTCTGTCACGCGTGCTTGTCACGTTTTGTGCGGAGTGGTTCGCATAGAGAAGGGAAAGCAAGGTGCCCCACTTGCAGAGTCGAAATGAACTCGGGCCTGGTTCGTGATGAAGATCTACAAAAGGAAATAGCCTCGGGGCACACAGTACAATGTCGCTTTGCTGGCTGTACGGAGCAGCTTTTACTGCCCAAGGTTGTAGATCACGAAAGCAAATGCATGCATGCAATGGTGAAATGTCGATACTGCAATTTTGGCTGTTCTTGGAAAGGGAAGCGGGGCCTTCTTCCTGCCCATGAAACGGATGATTGCAACCTAGCCAAGGTTTCGACATTGGTGGAACAATTCCGATTGCTCAAGGCAGAGCATAGCACTCGCTTGGATATTGTTCATCACCAAGCCGCTGGACTGGCGCGATCAAATGCTGCGCTTCGTCAAAATATGCAGCAGAATCAGAGGGCGTCGACATCCAATCTGTTTGCAATACTTGAGTATTGTCACTTGGTGACATGTTCCACTCCCCACTTCCTATACAACAATGAAAAATGGATATCCTTCTTCAAGCCCCTGGAAGGGAGTGCGACTGTGGCAAACTTTCTAGTATTCCTCCCACTGACTATCCTTTCCTTTTGCACTGCCTTGTCAGGGACTCGCAAACTTATCCAGAGTCCACGGATATTCCAGCCGCAATCTGAGGAGGAGAGCATACTTCTAGCGGATGCTATACTCAGCGCTTGCATTGGTGCCTTGGGATCGGTAATGATTGTCGCCAACTTTGCAGATTCGAAATCCAGTAGAACTTGGAATCGATACAAACTATCGAATCTAATGGGCTCTCCACCATTGATAGGCGATATCTTGGCCTTATCATCCTTCACTATAGTTGTTTCGATATTGGAGGTACTGGATGCTGGGGTCATCAAATGCATTGTTCTCTGGTTTCTTTTGTCGATTACTTCGGCATTTTTTCCTGCATTGGTCATGCTGCTTTCGGAGCAAGCTGCAATGGGGGGGTTGGCACAAGACAGCATGCCTCTGCCGACTGAAATAGTGTCACATGCCAGGGCATTTGAACCGATCCTGTTTGGATTACGATACAGCCTCATTGCTCACCTTTTCGGAGCCATACCATGCTTGGATGCGGCCGTTCTCATCAACCTGCTGCCAAGAATCTCCAAAACTGAAAAATTGTTCATGAAGAACGCTTTTTTTGAGGGTCTACCAAAGATCACTTACGTCGCCTACTTCGGTGCCCAAACAGCGATTGTTATAGGGTCGAAGTACATCAGGCCGGCTGATGTTGCGGATTTTCTTGTGAGGCCTGTTCTGTCGTTTGCTTGTCTTCTTCTTGTCAACTTTTTGAATCATCAGGCGTTTGCATTGGCGGCCAATCTCGCTGCCAAAATGATTCTTCAAGCCAAGATGGAAGTGAATGGACGCTCACAAGGCCCAAGAAGAGATTACAACCTACTGGGAATGATTACGTTTGGAATTTGGATTTGTGCACTAGCTATTATCGCTCAGTTTTAGCTGTGAACTTATTGTTAAAATTCAAAAATCCAGATATGTGATTCTACAATCTCGCGTGTCATCTTGTAAAAAAGAAACATAGTAGTTCAAGTGCTTGCTTTTGCCATGTTGCGATACCCTGTCCCTAAACAACTCATCATCACCGTCTTTGTGTCCATGTCTGGAGTAACCTTGAACTCAACATCGAATACTCGCTTCAGGAGCCGCAAAGTCTCCACAGAATACTGAGAAATAGTTCCAACCCGGATTCTTGAGACGTCTTCTGGCGTCAAGCACATCCATAGGAAAGCGAGAGATTGGCAGCATGTATCGATGCACCCTCCTCGTCTGATCTCTTCCAACAACATGCAAGCACCACGCTGTCCAAGTTCTTCTGGCAATTCAGACCCACGTTGTGATTGGTCTAGACAGCATTCTGCCGTCATGATGACACCAGTTGTAGATTCGCTGGAAACGACTAGTGACAATCCTGGGCTAGGCCCACAATTGTGATTTTTTTGGGTATGAGCATCTGTATAAATCCAAACGTCGGGTAACAATTTGTGAAAGATGCCCTTGGCAGCATAGGACACCCGTGCTGCCATTGATGTGGACACAATTTTGCAAGATATTGCATTGCCTCGAATCCGTTTTATTTTTCCAGGATCTGTAAAATCTATGGGCTGAAGTTCTTTGACAATTGGGCAAGCGAAGTGAACCTTGCCGCCTCCAGTGGGGGCGGCCGCACGCTGTAGTACTCGAATTTGAGCCGATGACTCATCTTCATCAACCCCAATCCCGAAGCGTGCAAAAAGAGGAAGTGCCGATTTTTGTAGATAGTCTGGTGATGGGTCCAGCTCACAGCATCCATCCGTAATTCCTTTGAAGTAAATTGACAGTGCTTCCTTCCCAAATGGGGCCAAAGGCATTATCCCTTCCAGAAACCAGCCAATCGACCGTGACTCAGGACATTCATGCTCTATATCACCACCTAGTAAGATTCCAGGCTGAAATCTTATTTGCGTACCAGTGTTGTTGATCTCCATGCGGCTTCCGTTGGTCATGCTGTCAATCAACCTCAAGAAACTTGCTTCATAATCCTTCAGCCCTGGGTTCTCCAAATCATCGGCTCTTATATTTCGTATCAACACAGGTCGCTGTGATAAGATACTAACAACCAGACGTTGTCGAAATTGACAAGCCCCGTCTTCAAATCTAAGCGTCCGGCTCATGATGCAACTATGGGCTTTTTCTTTTTAGGATCGAAACTATGAAAGAAAAAATGTGAAGCTCTGAATGGTGAGGAAAGATAGGAATCTGGAATCACAACATACTTGACGGATCAATAATCGACTAGTATGACTATTCGTGCGTCATTCGTACGTTTGTGGCGAAGATCCACTTCACCTCCATCAAAACTCATTTTCTTGAAGGGCACATCACCAAACTCACAGCCGACAGAATTCTTTTTCATTGATTTACTGCGTTGTAACAATTGCAGCATGATTTCCAAAAGCAGCTTATTGTACGTTACAATATTGGCAATTCAGATAGAAACTGCTTCGGGTTTGCTTCCATCATCATCTACCCGTACAGGCAACATACAAGCTAGGCTTTCTCTTTCACACCGAACTCGGCTAGCCGTTACTTCCTCTCCAATCAAGGTGCACGTGGGAAATGATAACGATGAAAGCTTTGAAATTGAAGACGGTGAGGAGGTTGACATTGATAGTTTTCTTGCTAAGAAAGAAAAGTGGATGCAAGACCTTGTGCACTTCGCTAAAACATCCACAAGAGATGCAACAGCTGTTTCCAAGGCACAAGACATCTTTGATGAAATGTACGATGCATACGTTAAGACTGATGAAATTGCACTTTTACCAGACGTGAATGTCTACAATTTCCTTATCGAAGCACATGCTTATGGAAGACAAAAAAATGGGGGTGACGAAGCTCAATTGATTTTAACCAGAATGGAGGATCAGTCTTCACCGTTTGTGGCTCGTCCGAATCTAGAGACTTACTTGAATGTCATGGATGCATGGGCTATGCGTAAAGATGCAGAAAAGGCAGAGGCAGTTTATAATCGTCTGGAAGAACGCTATACGCAAACAAATGATGAATCTATAAAACCAACCGTCGAAGCGTCCAACAAGCTGATTAAATCGTTTGGAATCCAAGGAGACATTGAGAAGGCAGAAGCTATATTTCAAAAATCGCTGGACGAAGACGGTGAACTCAAAGCAAATCACAAGTCTTGGGTGCAGATGATGAAAGCCTACGCTAGCCTGGAGGATGGTACTGAAAAGGTGCAGGACTTGTTCCGCAAAATGCTCCAAGAATATAGGATGGGAGAAGAAGAATATTTGCCAAAAACGGAAGCTTATAATGCTTTGATTCGTGCACTTGGAAACAAAAAGGATGGGGCCGAGGAAGCGGAAGCACTGTTATTTGAAATGATTGAACAGTATCAAAGTGGGGAGGACGGTGTCCGGCCGAATGCGGAGACTTTCCGGCATGTGATATCCGCTGTATTGACCAAGAGAAACTTTTCAGGAGCGAAGGTTGAACAGCTACTGCAAATACAGAATGGTCTCTACGAAAGTTCGAAAAGTCCTGATCTGAAACCAGATACTCGTCTCAACAATGCCGCGCTCAATGCAATTGCCAGATCACGAGATTCGAAAAAAGCAACTCGTGCAAAGAGGCTCGTCACAAGAATGAAGGAAAGTGGAGACCCCAACAACATGCCTTCTAAGAGAACGTATTACTCGTTGCTATCAGCATGTGCCTACACCAAGGGTAGCCCAGAGGAAAATTTTGAAGCTTTTCAAATTGCCGTTGAGGCATTAAAGGAAGCAAAGGAGTATCTCGATGAAGAACCTGATAGCGGTTGTATCGGCATGTTCCTAAAGGCATGTGCTAATTTGATGCCAGCGACTCGCAAGAGGGATGCCGTCGTTGAAAGCGTCTTCACGAAATGCTGTTCAGACGGACTATTGAATGAATTTGTTTTGAATGAGTTTGAAGGAGCTGCATCGGAAGCTCTTCAGCTCGAGGTTTTTGGGGGATTCCTGGAGGATGATGTGCGACTGCCTGAAGAATGGAGCCGCAATGTAGTGAAGAATTAATATATACGACAGTCTGGACTTATGACGGCGAGGCTATTCCACAAAGCACTGAAGTAATTGGATCTACAGATCGCATTATCTCGATTGAATGGCCAGACTGGATTGCAAAGTTACTGGATAAGAGTTTGTCAAAATAGCCAATTCCACAAAGCTAGAACAACATGTAATCTGGAGGTTTTGCGATGAGTCTCATTGATTCATCGCGCTTGGCCAGCGAAACGTACCCCAACTTCTTCAAGATCTCGTAACGCTTCTCTAGCAGACTGCTTTTGGAGTATGGCTTTACCCCTCCAGTGTCCTTGCCGTTGCTCTTCGATATGAGTTTATTGATTCGTTTCAATACAAGACCATATCGATTCAAGCGAGAGTCACGTTCGATTGCCAAGGCTGCGAACTTTCCATTAGAATCAATATCCACCCATTCTTTCAACTTCCCTAACGTGTCGTCAAACTCTTGACCCGCTCCATCCTGGTCCATCTCTGCAAAGCAAAGAGCCTTACGGACAAGTGCTTCGATAAGGTATTGCTTCTTCTTCTCCAGATCCTTATTTTGCTTTACTTTCGTGGGATCGTCCTTGTCAACCTTCTTGCCGAAGTGCAAAGCTAATTCGTCTTCAGAAATCTGCGAGACTACATTATCCGCCGCCTGAACAATGCGTTCTAGAGACTCTGATCTCGTTTTTGAGTCATCAAGGTGCTTGAGACGAGCCATGAGAAGGGGGATGTGGTTCGGGTACTGCTCTAACAGCACGGAATAGCTTGCTTCGAATACCCCACTATCTTTCTCAGCACTCGTCAACTTGTTCAATTGATCAACTTTCAAATCGCGAATCGCCTCCTCTAATCGTTCTTCTGAGGTTCGTTCGTCTTTCGGCTCCGCCACGTCTCCCTCACTGGGAGTTTTCTCAGCCTTCGGTCCAACAGTGAATGCAATCGGAAAGCCATCGGGGCGCTTACCATCGCCCGGAAGAGAGGCCTCGCCACTACAGTAGAAGGCACTTCCCATCAGAACATCCCCTTCCTTGCAAGAAGAAGGAATTTTAGACGATGAAGGTTCACTGAAGAAAACAGACGCACACGTCCCTTTCCTCAAAGTCCTCTTCTTCATGGAGCCTTTTCCTCCAGCCAATAAGTCTTCTCGCGTGGCATAGCAAGAGACGGAAACTTCTTTCTCAAGTTTGCGCTCGATCCAAATGATCATATCCTTCAAATTCTCAAGCATTGCTGGGTCGTCATGACGAACTTGCATTTTGATGACAACGGTGCCTTTTGGTGCACTGATTGTGTTTGGAAAGGCATCTAAAGGCGCAATGAGAAGGAAGGAAGCAAACGTAAGGTAATGAATGATGGGCATGCTTATTTCAAAACAAATCAAACACTTCGTACCGCAATATCCAAGGTATTTCTTGTCTCCGTCGTAAGCAAGGATAAGCTGCGACTCGTAAATTGATTCGTACAAGACTTCTTGCAATATTGGGGCTCTCGGAGTGAAAGAAGTTTTCTCCTCCAGTGAAAATTCGTAATGCAGAACCAACTGATAGGTCGTCTTGTTGTTCCAAGGTTGAATATCTCGCTGACCAAGTGGAGAGATGACACCTTCCGATTTGGGACGGATTGCCGTCTTCCACTTTGTAAATCTAGCTGTTGGGGAGATGGACTCGTCTCGGAGCTCACTGTGGATACGAGCTAGCCCAAAGCCGTCTCCATTTCTCAACGACAATTCTGATGGAACTGGCCGCACTCCACGGAATTCGATCGTAACATCAGCTTTGCTGACTCCTGCGGTCGACCAGTACCTTCCTATGTCGACTTCACATGTAATTCCTGCTTCCACTGATATTGAGGTGACACTGGTTTGCGAGGGCAAAAGATTCAAATAACGCTGCTGTGAATGATCACGATAGGCTGCGTGTGGCACCAGCTGCACAGTGTGCAACACAAACAACTTAGTCGCAGCTTCTCCGTCCTCCGCGGAATTTCGTCCATCGCGAATAGTCACATCCATCCAAGTCGCTCCATGGGGTGGTACGACAAAAAACCGTTTGATTTCAGTGGCGTCAAACTAAAAGCAAAGGGAGACAAGTGATGGAAGGGGAAAAATCAGTGATCGAAAGAAGATGATTTCTTCTCTAGTGAATATCCATTTCTTACCTCGAGAGAGTGAAATTCAATGAGCTGTTGTTCGGCGATTGGTTTGATCACCGTAACTGGGCACGACCACATGATCCGGCGTTCTGAATGTTGAGCATCTGTTCCACAAACTTGAGCCGTGTGGACCCCGACAGGGAGTTGCAATGGATCCACTGATACTTTGAAGGACCTTCCATTGTTCATGAGCATGAAATGATCGGGAACGGAAAGCCACGATGCTGTGGAAGTCAGGTCAAACTGCATTTCAAAGTCGATTCTGGAACGCTGCGTATCTTCATCGACCTCTTTCACACGGCGGAATTTGGGATTGACCTTAATCGAAAAGGTTCGTTTGGCAGCCGAGTCTTCTGGCTGCCGCAGGTACACCCCTCTTGGATTACCTGGCAAGTTTTCAACAAACACTTCAAAGTTCACATCTTCAGTGACATAGTCCTTAACAGCTTTCAGATGTTCAAATGCCTGAGTAACTTGCACCATTCCCCATCCTTGTTGCAAAGTCGACAAGTTCGGCATGGACTTGGCAGTATTCTCAATAGCCCGCTGAATTCGAGATGGTGAAATTGGTATTCCTTCTGCTTTGCAAGCAGATACTAATAATGCCACACAACCACAAGCATGTGGACTTGCCATGCTGGTTCCATTCATCAACATCGACTTTTGCATAGTCCAGTTGGAGACCGAAGTAATGGCTCCACCAGGCGCACAGACACAGACCCCATTGGCCCCATCTACTGTTGGGCCCACACTACTCCAAGTATATGTGGTTCCAACTAGTGTATCTTCATCTTCCTCTGTCGAATCGGTATTTGAGGAGAGGCTGTAGCCTGCCTTCATCATATCTGGAGACACATATGCTGCCACACCCAAAATGCAGGATGAAACTCCTCCGGGAGCATTCACAGTAGTCAACGCCGGACCATTGTTTCCGACTGCGGAAACAAAAATGATATTATGTCGCCACACCATTTCTTCTGCCAGCCGAGTCAGTCTCCCTGAATTGGCAACTTGACTGGCTTCACCATAGGACAGATTAATGACATCGCACCCCAGTCGTACGGCGGCCATAATTCCCCTGGCAATGGATGATCCTGATTCCATCGATCCCATGCGAGAGTCTCCAATCTTTATGGATACAAGCTGGGCTCCCGGTGCTACCCCATTTCTCTCTCCTTCCGCTGCCGCCGCAATAGCTGCTACATGAGTTCCATGTGGCGTGCAATCTCCAACAATGCTGAGAACCTTGTTGTCGTCGTAGAAGTTAACTCCATAATTGTATTGATCGAGCGCCGATATAGTCCCGAACTGTCGTTCTTTTGCAAAGGCGGCTAGTGGTTTGACAGTGGACGGATCTTCGTCTTCGTCGGTAAAAATGGCCGCTCGTTGATCCCGTCCATCAAAAAAGACAACACAATCGAGCATCATTCCGGGATCATCCTCCCACTCCTTGTCGGTTAAAACATCCTTCAGCGCTTGCAAATCGCTCTTCTCTCGCAATTGTTCTGGAGTGGCCGTTTTCTTGTCGTAGGTTTGCTGCCACTCGTACAGTCGTTGACGAACATCGGTAATGTAGGCATCCAGACTGGCGTCCAGTTGCTTTTTCCGATGAGCCTTGACACGGGATACGAGACGGTCTGGAAAAAGTTCATAGGCTCGTTTGATTCCGAGCTGGACCGTTGGGACCGATACAGTATTGCCTTCCTTCCACCAATCCTTTCGTAGCTTCAACGTTCTCCCTGACAAGCCGGTTACTTGATAGCATTCCTTGTCATCAGTGCAATCGGTCACTGTTTTCTTGGTAGTGATATCTACATCCCCACTACCCGTACAATCCACCAAGTCCATAAGTTTTGGCGTGACCCCGTCAGCCATGTACCGAAGACCGACCGCATTGGGATCAATCCCAGTGTCCAGAATTCCAATTAATACATTGCGACCATCATACTCAGGATATTGCTTCAAGAACTCCAAGGTTTCAGTTTCTTTCTTGGGGACCAGATCTCCAACGGGAAAGGCGCAGGAGGTGGTTGCCGATTCTCTCATTTGTCTTTCTCTCCTACAGCGTTTGTGTTTTGGAGATCATCAATGTTACCAATAAAGCCACAGTCGAATGAGGTCTTGTTTCTGACCTCTCGGACGCTGGAACACTGGAGTGTACATAAAAGTCCGTTGAAACGACACGTCATAGACTCGGGACTCGAACCGTAATGGGACTCTTGAAACAGAGCATGGCGAGCTAGGAAGTGTCCCTGAGACATGTCGCGGACGCACAAAAACACCCTTTTCAATTCGATCTCTCGATTCCATCGCTGTTGCGTTCAATCAGTGAACGAGGACGACTGCTTCAATAGGGCACTCAACCTTCAGTAAATGTCGTGAACCTTTGAGGAGCTCTGAAAATGCCGTCAGATCTGCAACGTCCTCGAACTGGAAGCCAATATCCACGAAGAGATGGCACATTCTCGAATGAAAATCAACACACAACAACGGCTATTCTGGGACTACTAGAGTGTGTTAATGACTAGTCCTTCCAGTCCTCTGATGGGCGGCTTCCACTCTACTACATCGTCACCTCCATCTCCAAATGATGCAAAACTCCCGGTCGGTGAATCTGGGGGCGACATGATCTTCTTGCAGTTTTCTTTTCTCAACTTTGGAGACTTGTGTCTTGTTCGGTGCTCCGAAGGCGACGCTAAGCCTAGCAAGATAACTTTGTCTGACTTTGGAACGGTTTTGCCTCCGCGAGGTGAGAAGAGGCTAGTGGTCGAGAGGGATTTTTTGTAGACTCTGTGTCTCGATCTAGATGGTTTTGAGCTCGAGCGCCGATGTTCAGAAGTTGCAAATGGCGCTGAGTTTGTCCCATCGATCCTACTTGACCGTCGATGCTCGGAAGACGAGGATAGGCCTGAGTTTTCTCTGCCCATCTTGCTCGAACTATCAGGTTCTTTCAAAGAAGATTTCCTTCGATGGCCGTGCGGAGACATTAAAAACTTTGCAACCTCATTGTTAGACGAGACATCACCAAGATCCCACCATGACTTGCTTCGGCGATGTCCAATGTGCTCGGACGTTGACTTTCTTCTGCCCGTAGACGAACCCCTCTTTTTGCCACAATTCGATGAGGACTGTCGCCTTCTGATCGGTGACAGCAAATCGGATTCTTGATTGGCGGCCCCTCCTTCATCGGTATTGCGGCTTCGTCCACCTTGTTCTGAAGATGAAATGCTTCGGTCTGACGTTCTCCTATTCTTATCGCATTTTGATGAACCCCTTTTGGTGGTCCAGCCTCGGCCACCGTGTTCTGAAGATGATAGATTCTTTTGGCTGGCACTCTTTTCCACGGACTTCTTCGATTTCCGTCGAAGGCTGGGCGACAGCAGCTGTAGTCGACGATCCATATCTTCATCAGTGGTCCAGTCTCGGCCACAATGTTCTGAAGAAGATAGATTCTTTTGGCCAGCACTTTTTTCGACGGACTTCTTCGACTTCCGTCGAAGGCTGGGCGACAGCAGCTGTTGTCGACGATCCATATCTTCATCAGTGGTCCAGTCTCGGCCACAATGTTCTGAAGATGATAGATTCTTTTGCCCGGCACTCTTTTCGACGGACTTCTTCGATTTCCGTCGAAGACTGGGCGACAACAGCTGTAGTCGACTATCCATATCTTCATCAGTGGTCCAGTCTCGGCCACAATGTTCTGAAGATGATAGATTCTTTTGGCCGGCACTCTTTTCCACGGACTTCTTCGATTTCCGTCGAAGACTGGGCGACAACAGCTGTAGTCGACTATCCATATCTTCATCAGTGGTCCAGTCTCGGCCACAGTGTTCTGAAGATGATAGATTCTTTTGGCCGGCACTCTTTTCCACGGACTTCTTCGACTTCCGTCGAAGGCTGGGCGACAACAGCTGTTGTCGACTATCCCTATCTTCATCAGTGGTCCAGTCTCGGCCACAATGTTCTGAAGACGATAAATTCTCTTGGCCGGCACTCTTTTCCACTGACTTCTTCGACTTCCGTCGATGGCTGGGCGACAACAGCTGTAGTCGACTATCCCTATCTTCATCAGTGGTCCAGTCTCGGCCACAATGTTCTGAAGACGATAAATTCTCTTGGCCGGCACTCTTTTCCACCGACTTCTTCGACTTCCGTCGATGGCTGGGCGACAACAGCTGTTGTCGACTATCCCTATCTTCATCAGTGGTCCAGTCTCGACCACAATGTTCTGAAGACGATAGATTCTTTTGGTCTTCACTCTTTTCCATGGACTTCTTCGACTTGCGTCGACTGGTAGGCGAGAACAGCCCTTGGGGAGGACTATCCCTATCTTCATTGGTGGTCCAGTCTCGGCCACAATGTTGTGAAGACGATAACTTTTGGTCGGCACTCTTTCCCACGGACTTCTTCGACTTCCGTCGACTGGTAGGCGACAACAGCCCTTGGGGAGGACTATCCATACCTTCATCGGTGGTCCGTTCTTGGTGGTCCATCGACGACTGTTCTTTGCTCTTCCCCTTGCTTACGTCATCGTCCGTATATATTCCTCTACTGCTACGTTCCGAAGGTGTTTCCCCATTCTTTTTAACCGATTTCCTGCCTTTCGAAGTTCCCCGTTTTCCCCATACTGGACTTGGCGGTGTGCCGAGTTCCTTGCTCCCTTTCTTCTGTCTTCTCGGATACTCCGACTGCACGGATTGTGAGCAATCAGAGGCTCTCACGCCATTGTCCGAATCAGACAATTCCTTGCCTTCTTCTCGTGGCTTCGTTGTGCTCTTAGTTGGGCTTTCAGGTATGGAAGCGACCGGGGAAAACAGCTGCTCTAAAGCGCCTGTGGAGTTTCGATGTGGCGTCTTCTTTTCCACTTTCTCTTCCTCCTTGGCATCAAAGTAGATATCACGTTCCTGCCGAAACGATAGCATAACATCATCATCACCTTCGCTGAAGTCGTATAAGTAATCCGCTGTGAAATCTGAAGTCGACTTTGGTGGAATTTCGAAAATGTCGTCGTCAACGACGTCGTCGTTCTTGTTGCGGAACAAGGACTTAGCCTTTCCAATCTTCCTCAAGTTCATCGTTGATTTGTGGACCTCTGCCACTGTGACTTTTTGGTCGAAGGTTAAATAGAATGAAAACGTCCAGCAAAACTCGGTCTCCAGTTGCTTCTGATTTTGTGATGTCGAGAGCTTTTATTCTCCCCGAAAAAGTCGTATCCTCCAAGACGCGCGCACGCGAAGGTTCCAGAAGCTCCTTGAATTAGCGGAAACGAGGAGTTTCGGAGGAGACACTTTTTAATTCTTCTCTCTATTTTGAAATGCCTCTCCAAAGAGAGGAGATATGTGTGCCTCTCCAAATGGTATTGTCATCAAGGTGACGTGTTGTTGGATTTTCTCAGCTAATTTTAAAAAAGGACAATGTTTGCAAGACTGGATGGACTGACAGGATGGATGACTACCTCGACTACTTCATCGCATCAAAGATCCGACAAAAAGGTCTTGGCATCAAACGTCAGTCCAGCATGTCATCAAAATGTTTGTTTGAGATACACATTTGCACACATATATACCTCCAATCAGCTTTCCATTTGGACGACGGCAACACAAACAACCAATGAATTCCAATTCACATCCATCATTATCGTTCTCGTTCACCCGCCATCTGCCGGTACTAGTTGTATTGTTCTCATTGTTGAGGGTTTCACCAATAGACGCCAAGAAAAATCGTGATGCTCCACATCCTCATCAGGGAATCTTGAC
The DNA here is from genome assembly GCA_019693525.1 of Cylindrotheca fusiformis. NCBI lineage: Eukaryota > Bacillariophyta > Bacillariophyceae > Bacillariales > Bacillariaceae > Cylindrotheca > Cylindrotheca fusiformis. The sequence continues at coordinate 24,937 of JAAMXS010000760.1, read as the reverse complement.
GCCCTACAAACCAGGTCCTTTTACTTCCCTCAGCTTGACGAATAGTGACATTCAGGATCTGAACGAAGGAAAACCAGTCATGAAGCAAACACAGGCGAAGGATGGGGAAATGGCAGGAGGTGCCATTTGCGTTCAAGATATACAGGCACCCATGGACCAAGTATGGGATCAAATCTTGAATCTGAATGATTACAAGGGAAAAGTTCCAAAAGTGAACGAATGTGTCAATTATTGCGACCGAGTCAACAAAGATGGAACACGAACCATCAAGACCAAAATGGTAGTAGGGGTCATCCCTGGATACTCGGTGAGTGGTTCCCCTAGAGGTCTTTCTGTGGCCAACTGGAAACGAATGTGTCTCATTGTTTGTTTGTCTGTCTTATGTTTGTTGCTTGGATACTATTATTTCAGTACACTTCCTTTTATGACCATACGTACTTCAAAGACAAGGATTCGATGACTTGGACGTTGGACTATGAAAAGACAAGTGATTTTGATGATGTGTCGGGTCATTGGCACTTGGAAGAGCATCCCGAAAAGCCCGGTTGTACACGAGTCTTTTATGCCTGCGATGTCATGCTCAAAGGTGCCGTTCCGAAACCGATTGTGAACTACTTGAGCAACTCGGCATTGCGAACGGCGACGGGTTGGGTAAAAAAAGAGAGCGAAGGACAAGCGAAGCAGTCGGGAGAATCTGACATTGAGTCAGGGGGAAAGAGTGCGGAAGAAAAGGCAGCATCTCCCGTAGCCATTAGATTTTCCAAAGATGACCTTCGAGCACTGATCTCTGGCAAACCTGTGCAAAGTATTATCACTCTGCATTTGAACAAAGGCGAAGTCAAAACTCTCAGGTCAAAGGGGCAACTATCAATGCAAGTGGCAGGCGACGACGAAGACGCAACTGCTACAATTGCGGCTCTCCAGATCATTGAAGGCCCAACCTTGGGATTTCTAGAACGCATTCAGGGCAGCATAGTCATTGGTATCTTCATTGCTGCCTTCTTTATTGGACTGTCAAGTCTGTTGTCACTTGCCATAGCTTGATCCACAACTGTCAGAAAAATCTAGAATATGGTGTATTGAAAAGCTTTACTTTCGCTGTTGTATCAATAACTGGATTGCAAAATATGCTCCGTGTCCCCTTTCCGCTAGTGTCATTTGGAATAAATGATAGGCTGGCAGTATTCCCATCATGAATCCTAGCAACACATGCATCCCGAATCCTGAAAAACTGTCCCTATGAAATGGGTACAGCAGCTTCCTCCGGATCGAACTGTTCGACGAGTTAGGCCCTCGTTTTGCCTGTTTCATCCAAGTTTTCAAAAGTTGTAGCAATATGCCTCCAACAATGGGACCGACAACCAAAGCAAGTGAGATTAACGTAGCATCCAAAGAAGAAAGGGAATCAGCATTGACTAGAGCCAAAACATAGATAGCCGGGAGAATGACACAAAACAAAATGGAAAACAAGAAATGATCCCACTCTGGCAAGGAAAATAATGTCGCTTTGGAATCCAGCGCCGCTGCCGTTGCGGTTCCAACACCGTCTGCATTGCCTTGATAGGTACTCGATTTCGACGTCAGCTTGTCTCGAAACGTCCCAAAGATATTATCCAAAAGGAACGATGGAGTACCATAGTTACATTCAAAGTAACGATGGTGCAAGTAGTGGTGCTGATCTGAGTCGGAATGGTCTTCAAAACCAGAATGGCTCGCTCCAGGCGAAATGAGCAAGTGGATGCCGTTCCACACAAACGCAAACGGAGTTGCACAAAAATAAAGTGACGGAGCGATGGATGTAAAGTAATACATATGCTCGATTGGGTGCATGCAAAGCCCGCTGAACGGCTCAATGTCCGTATTTCGATGATGCACCGAATGGACATAGGTGTACAGAGCACGGATGTGTATGAGGCGGTGGGCAAAGTAGAATTGAACTTCCCGATACAGAGGAACAGCAATGGTCCATGCTACGACATGAGCAATGCCATAGGCTGGTGACTCCAATAATTTTTCGTTGGACAAATACGGCATTCGACCAGTGGCATAACAATGTACCATCATGGCTTCCCACCCAGTCCACTGCAAACTTCCAAGTGTCGTGTACCACACATTGTGTATCAGTTTGCTCCAGCGATATGCACCACGATCACTATTGAACGGTCGGTGAGACCAACCTAGTCCATACAAAGTGACGTGCCAGTACCCATAATAAAGATAGACAATTGCAACATTCAACAATGCTCGCCTTGCAATCCACCGTCCAAAGTTCTGATCCCATGTCGTGGCAACCTCGTAGTCATATGGAAATGCAAGGTAGACGAAGACGGCAATGATCAACCACAAGAGATTGATGCTGTAAATCAGATATTTACCGGTCAGCATGAATGCCCACTCAATCTTCTGAAGAACTTGTGGTGTATGGCCAGGAGGAAGCGATGTGTCGACCCATGGCGGAGAGGTATCGAAAACTTGACAATTGGGTCCAAGTCCACCTATCCCATGATACCATGATTTGTCGTTTGCCATTTATATGGGACGGAACTGATCTTGTGCTACCATGCGGTTGTCGGTTAATGATTGTCAAGTCTCAGTTATTAGCAAGCTGGGCGGGACCACCTGCTGAGAGAGCAATGATGCTTGGCACAGAATATGACACCATTTTCCTAGACAACAACTTGAAAGATCTGAAACGCAAGAGCGAATTCCTTTCCATTTCACCTTCGAAGAGTACTATGCACGCGTACGAGTTCCCCTGATGACACGATCTACAACAACCATGACGAAAATCGAAAAATATCCACAAAACCCTTCAAAGAATTCGCAAGAACCATATTCAACATCGTTTCATATCTCGAAATTGCACAGTTCCAAATCTCATTAGAAATAGGAAACTCCAATCAGTGAACGACGGAAACATGGCTCCACCAGGATCAGCGCATCTTAATTTCACCCTTGGTGGTTTGGTGATAGTGGGAGGTCTCATGGGATATGTGAGGAAACAATCGTAAGTTGGGACGGAAATAGAACCTTTTTGTATTTCCAACGGCCATTTGGTTCTCATCATTATCATTATCAACTGCTTGTTCGACATTCAGTAAAATGAGCGCAGTAGCTGGATTGACTTTTGGTGGTCTGTTGGTGGGATCCGGAATATTGATCAGTCAGGGAGAATCGTACAAGGGACATGCCCTGGCCTCAGGAGCGACAGGAGTGATGACGTTGGCCATGGGCCAACGTTTTTTGAGCACTGGAAAATTCATGCCAGCTGGAATGGTAGCGACCCTTGGAGCTGCTGGATTGGCCTATAATGTGAAAAAGACTCTGGAGTGGATGCCCACAAAAGATGGTGAGTTTTTTTTTAAATCGAAAGATGTCGTCGCTGCAACACAGTTTTAAAGGGCTTTCTTTTATTCTGACTCTTTCTTGTTGAATTATCACCAAAGATTGAAAATCGAAGTGAAGTGATGTACACACATATGTAGCAACCTAAAATTTCTTCCGACACTTAAACGTCTCTTTTCCCTTGTTCAGACTTGTAATTCATCCTTTCTGGCTTGGCCTCTTCATGTTCTTATCCAAACTCAGAAATTGTTTTGATTCACCATTTCTTGTGAAAGAGACTGACTCCGCAATGATGGCAGAGTAGTAGTTTCAGATAACAAATCAGAACCTTTCTCCAAGAGTACTTCTTTAGATTCCAACTCACACCCCCTGCGCACGGAAACGCGCGGACTCTCTCGTGGACAAACAAATAATCTGGTCATTGCAAGAAAAGCATATTCTGCCGATTTTTTTAAATCAAACCAACACTCAACGCATAAAAGCCTGGCTAGGAAGGAGCATCCAAAACGAGATAGAGAAACCATGGCAGAAGCAACAGAAAACAAAATTGGAGCAAAGATCAGAACTGTGTTGAGAATCGCGCCACATCCAGAGCAGGACGGTGATGGATTCATTCCCTCCTCTTTTTCGCGCATGGTGGCTGTTCCCGCCAATACACATTACAACCCTCACGACTATGAAAAGTACACAGGAAAGAAAAAGATTCTAGTGATATGCACTGAGGAACGGTATCTAACGATGGCAAACGATAAGGATTTCTCTACCGGAAATCACCCGGTCGAGACATTGTTGCCAATGATGCATTTTGCCCAAGCTGGATTCGAAATGGAGCTTTGCACGCCGACGGGCGATCCAGTTCAGTTTGAGATGTGGGCCATGCCGGAACGGGATGAGCATGTCGCCGAGTATTACAAGGCCAATTTTGGAAAGTTCCAAGAGCCGAAATCGCTCCATTCAGTGGCTGTGAGTTTGAATAACGATTCTCCCTACATTGCTGTGTTTATTCCGGGTGGCCACGGCGCTATGCTATCGCTCCCAGAAGACGAGGACTTGGCCAAAATTATCCAATGGACGAAGAAGCAAGACATTTATCTCATTACATTGTGTCATGGTCCAGCAGCTCTTCTATCCACAAAGGACGCCAACCCATACAAGGGCTACTCTATTTGTGCCTTTCCCGACTCCGTCGACAAAATGGCGCCCAAGATTGGATACCTGCCAGGACCAATGCCCTGGTGTCTTGGAGAGAAACTGACGGCTGCAGGCTTCAAAATTGTCAACAAAAGAGCCAATGGAATGGTTAAGAAGGACAGAAAACTTGTAACTGGCAGCGATCCAAAGTCCGCAAATGCTCTTGGCAAACTTGCCACGGACTGCATCTTGGCGGAACTCAAAGACCGAGAGCCACCAACATTGGATGGAGCCGAGTGAAATTGAATAAAATGGTTGTTTACAAAAAAGAACGGACCATTGTGAGCTCCTCTAGACGTGAACTGTTTGGATTTCATCAGAATAAGGAGAAAAAATAATGTTCAAGGCTTTCCGGTGAATATGGAAGGACAAATACTTGACCCTGCTGCCGGTTGCCCAGCCATAAGAAGCAAAAGATTGGCACATCCATTTATCATCAGCACTTATCTTAATTATCTATATTTTGCAGTAGATAGTTCATTCTCAAATTGGATTTGCCACTTTGCCATTTGGAACCATTGCTCCTCTGCATCCGCTCCACGGGTTAACAATGCTTCATCTATGGGCGGTGATTTCCGTTCTTCATAACGTTTCCTATGCCGCCGCCGAGTCTGTCCAGGTTGAGTTGGCCAGCAATCTAGGCTGGGATGATCAGTTAACAAACGCCATTGCTTCCGACTGGAACCCTCTCGTTTTCCCCGAACTGCAATGAATTGGAGCAACTTTCGAAGATCTTGCTTGTTTGGAAATTGAAGCCGCCGCGGTGCTTCATTCATGTATCTCAACAATATTTCATCTGAGGTCTTTTCTGGATCTTCTTCAATCATCTCCTTGAGGATACGCGCAGCCGACTCTACTGCAGATTCATATTCGACGGAGGCAAATGAGGCCCCGGCTGATGTTGAGGCTATCGCTGCTTCCAAATACTGGATTAGCTCTAGCTGGAGAGATACTTCATATCGGATTCGCCTGTCAAATACCATAGTAGATGGATGTGAATTTCGTTTCATCAAGGATGACTCATGGAGCAATTGATACCGCGTCAGCAATTGGCCGAGACTATCTGTCGACCAAGAGGACGAAGCAGAAAGCTGCTGCATCATACGTCTCATGTTTTCTGCAACTAGAATTCGATTCCAGGTATTCTCCTGAAACGTTTCCCTTGGAAAGTCAAAAGGAACAGTTTCGAACTCGCTCTTACTGTTGGATGAAAGTACGGAACACTTCCAAGGCCCCGCAACTTGGGCATCCAGTTTTGCCTGGGCACTTGGCCATGGAGGTCGAAGCTGTTCGTACATTCGTAGATCCGATTCTACCTCTAGCACCGTTTGTTCGAATAACATGTGCAAACTGTTCGAAGGCCGAATATCATGTTCGATGGTGACACTCTTGATCTGTTCGAAGGACTGGAGAAGCTGAGGAGAGGCAAATACCTTAATGTTCTCCTTTAGCTGACGCTTTTTCCTGGAGTTGCCCATTCGATTGTTCGCTCGAAGACATCGAATTCTCAATCCACCATCAGAAGTCACTATAAACACATCCAAATCTTTGTTCTGTTCCTCATATCCACGCTGATCATCACTCACACTGGCATTCGTGAACCATCGGGCACTTTGTGCGATCACATCATCCGCTGTTCGATTGGGCCCCGCAAATTCTACCAGACCAAGACCATCATATGGAAATATGGCTGGAAGGCTGCCATGATCAATGCAACACACAATGTTCAAACTGGGATAGCACTGACTCTTCCAATCTCTCAATTTCTTAAGCAAATCGCTATTCGTCATCTTGAAGTCTTCCTTTCCTCGAACATTGTTGGCATCGACCACAAGAATTGCTTCTTTTCCCGCGTTTAGACTGGTCTCGAGACAGGACTCCAGGGCATTGCCTAACTGTCTCTCACTCTTTGGTACTTTCTTTGCAAACGAGTTTGCCTTGGCCGCATACAGTGCGAACGGGAATCGTCTGCTTCGAGTGCGCGTTGGATTTTGGTGGCACTGCAGTGCAAGTCCTGAAAAGCAAAAACATGCCAGGAACATCAGTATAGGCGCCAACATGTTTGTTTCGAAAATGTTGTTGCACATCCCTAAGGTTCCTTCGTACTATCTCTTCATGGTTTAACGATCTGACAGCTTGTGACGTCTCCAAGAATACACTATACTGTATGCCAATGATATGAATGCCAAAGCATTTCAACCATTTGATTGGTGGTGCGAAAAAAGATACTAGCGGATGGCTCATCCAACGCCGGCCAGACGAACTTCACTCGATCAGACGCTCTTTCTTCTTCGACAACGATCGATCCATACGATTATAGACATCAAGAATGCTCTTGTTGACTCCTCTCTACATCATCAACTTTTGGTACATCCTAAGGATTGCGATCGTTTCTATCCATAGCCAGCCAAACAAGCAACCCTTTGAGACCCCCAACATGGCCGAAGCACAGCAGAAGCAGCGATGGTTCCCTTTAGAATCGAATCCTGGGTTGATTAACGGCTACATTGAAAAGCTGGGATATGACACGTCGCTGTATGAGGTATGTTTGAGCCTTGGATCCAAACTTGCTACATTTTTATTACTTGTTGTCTCGGCTGAGGATCTTGAAATGACGCATTGCGCAATGTTTGCTTGTAGAGAAGGACTAACTTTGTGCTTGGCTCTGTAGTTCTGCGATGTCTTTTCCACCGAAGATTGGGCCTTGGATATGATTCCGCAACCAGTGGCTGCTGTCATCATGCTTTACCCATTGACAGAGAAACAAACCAGTGCCGAGGGGGATGGTGTTATTGCAACAGAAGCTATGCAAGACAAAGTCTGGTTCATGAAACAGAGAATCGGCAATGCTTGCGGGACAATTGGGGTCCTACACGCTTTGATGAATGCTCCAGAACCCATTCGAATCTTCGGACAAGACTCCTGGTTGTCAACTTTCGCTCGCGATACACCCATTCCCTTATCACCAGTTTCTAAGGCAGAGATATTGGAGCAGGATTCAAAGATCGCACAACTGCACGATGATGCCACCAGCTCCGAGGCCAACTCAACGAGCAGAGGAAACTTAGAAGACAAACTTGTGACACATTTTGTTGCTCTCGTTTGCGTAGATGGAAAGCTATACGAATTGGATGGGCGAAAAGATGGACCAATTTGTCATGGAAGTACATCACAGGCAACACTTTTGAAAGACGCTTGCCAAGTCATCAAGAAATTCATGGCACGCGATCCAGACGAGATGAGATTCACGATAACAGCTCTGGCACCAAAACAAACGTAAACAGGCAACATACATGGTGACCGGCTTACGATATCTTGTATTTGATATAACATGCTATAGTGCGAAACCATCAAAAACACACCCGATCTCCCCGGTCTCCTATCAATGGCCTAACCAGTTGAGCGGCTCGAGAGGAAAAGCAAGTAGTTTCTAGCAAATAATTTTAAATGTATCATGTTAGCTAAATTCGTACGACCTACACTGCATCGAAGAGTACCCGGAACTCAGAGGTTCAGCATTGAAAGATCTAGGGGAAAGATGGGCAAGGAGCTGCCATCTCCGAGTCGAGGCTTTGGCGCAGAATCAATCGTTGCTCCAAGATTGCCCTTCTTGTAACTTCGGACTTCTTCATCGACTCTCTCAGCTTTTTAAATCCTTCCTGATACTTCTTCTCCAGCTCTGCTGATGGTTCCTCTGCGGCCTCAATGGGTGCGAAGTGGTCGCTTTCCTTTATTTTCCTGAATGAAGGTTCAGGAGAGACACGTACAGGAGGCAAAAAGTCAAAGCCACAAGGGTCTCCTCCACACGGAAGGGGCATGAATATTCGCAGGGGGGACAAATGGGCTGGTGATGCGTGAAGGACATCGTTCTGTTGAGTCGAAAACGAGCTACCGACATGTTGGATGCCCATGTCGTGAAAATCATCAAATTCATCCTCGTCAAAACAGCTCAAAGATGATTCTTCCATCGCATGTGGATAAATATTCTCACTCATTACAAAGTTTGGAGGATAAAACATGTTGGATGTACTCATGGTTGGACAGAGGTGTTGCTGAGCTTGAAAGTTTTATCTCAATGTATTTGAACTGATAATTTTCTGATGTGGAAGGAAGGGATTCAAGGTTCTCAGAATTTTGTCGGTCCTATTCTGGATTATTTGCTGGGCCTGGCTGTTATGGCCAAATTTGGAGAGAACATTTGCCAAGTGAAGAGCCAGTAACGAAAACGAAAAACGAGTTCCTATGCACTAATTTTGTTAAGGATGATTGTCGTACGAGTTTTTCATAAGAAGGCTATTAGCGTTCCTTTAGAACGTGATCCGACATACGATTCAGTCCATTAATTGCGAATCGGGAGAGGGCATTTAAATACTTTAGGAAACACAGCGGGGAGAGTAAAACGTCTGTCTAGAAAGGTGCACATATCGGGTGCGAACCTTGTGCACGTGAAGTGATGTATTTATTGTTTCTGTCACGAACTTTATCTACTTCCAACCACGCTAGGGAGGCCTGTTTCGTTTTGTTAAGTAGTAGATCACTTCAACAAGGCTTAGGGACTGTCTCTTTTTATCCTTTTGTGATATGTACTATTTGTACGCTCCATCCGCCATGGTAACTTCCAGAAGGAGCATACAAAGGCCTAAAATGAGAAGGGCCATCACAGAGAAACATTGGCATATGACTACTCTTGAGAAACAATGAGGTGAAAATTTATCACAACAATATATCTGCAAGTCAAACAGCTGGGCGAATTGATTGCACGTGTTCGCGTTGTTAATGCCTTGGAAAGCTTTGAGCAGATCAGACAGATGATCATGTACAGGCGGCGGCCCACTCATAATCGGCTGTGCGGTTGCTCTCTTGCAGCCTGTTGGACAGGTCGACAGATGCCGCAAGTTGTCATGCTTTGACCAATTTGTCTTCTCACTTCTTGTGATAACTGTATTGAAAGTGGAGCTAAAAAAACCTGCGCATGCTGGAGGCATCCGTGATTGGCTTTCATTCGTCACTCCTCAGTGGTCTCATGCAGGTTTTCGAAGAAAAAAACGTTTGTATTCCATCCGATTTGGATATTCCCTACTGGAGGGGTGACCTCTGTGTGGCTCACGTCGCGTGTTATGACGAACAGCTCCATCACCCGTGCTTTCATTGTCAATGATGCAGATGCCAATCACAAAGCAACCGTTTTCATCGAAACATTGATTCATTATTCCCTCAACAATTGCTTACTCAGGTCATACAAGCTTTGTGGAATAGAATATCCATTTCCCGAAATGAGGTTGTCAATTCTCAGCTTCGTTATCTTCCTGCAAGCGTATGAGTTTTGTTCAGGCTTCTCCATTGGGCGAACAGCTCAAAATGGTGTTACTTCAGCATCAATTGGGACATCGCTAGCAGCTGCAACATCCCTGCCGCTAGAAGAGTTTACGGCTGTTGCGCCGAAAGAAGAGGAATCTAATGTTGGAGTACTGCTTCTGAATCTTGGAGGTCCAGAGAAGACGGACGATGTCGAAGGTATGAAGAAACGCTATCAATGGGTCAACAGCTTATGTCGACCCAAGTCTCACAACCACCAATTCCACGATTGAATTCCAGGTTTCCTATTCAATTTGTTTGCTGATCCAGATATCATCCGATTACCAGGGCCATTAACTTTCTTTCAAAATTCAATTGCGTATTTCATTTCCAAGAGGCGTGCACCCAAGAGTATTGCGGCTTACGACAGTATTGGAGGGGGTTCTCCAATTCTGAAGTATAGCAATGCACAAGCTGACCTCCTCAAGAAATCTTTAAAAGAGAAATACAATTTGTCAGTCAATACCTATATCGGAATGCGATACTGGCACCCATTTACTGAAGAGGCGCTGGAGGAGATCCGCAAGGACAAAATCAACGCGCTGGTGATTATTCCTCTATACCCCCAATTCTCTATCTCAACTTCGGGAAGTTCGCTTCGTGTATTGCAAGAGGAGTTTTCAGCACGCTCTGCGAACTATGGGGATATGATTCACACGGTAGTACCGAGTTGGTATGGTCGCCCAGGATACTTAAAGGCAGTCAGTGATCTAATTCAAACTGAATTGAACAGTTTCACAGAGGAAGAGATAGCCGAAGCCAAAAAGAGAGCCCCTCACTTGCCCGCAAAACACATTCTCTTTTCAGCCCACGGTGTTCCTCGATCTTACATCGACGCCGGAGATCCCTACAAAAGACAAATAGAAGAATGCGTTGACAAAATCGGAAAAGTGCTATACAAATCCAATTCACCAGATGATTTACAGATCCACCTCAGTTACCAATCAAGAGTTGGTCCTATTGAATGGCTTCGTCCTTACACAGATGACGTACTTCCAGAACTCGGACAGAAGGGTGTTTCGAACCTAGTTGTGGTACCCATCAGTTTTGTTAGTGAACACATTGAAACATTGGAAGAAATCGATCTTGAGTATAGGGAGCTGGCGGAGGAGTCCGGCGTCACAAATTGGCGTCGATGTCCAGCCTTGAATACTGATGAAACCTTCATCGAAGACATGGCGGATATGATTTACGATGCACTGGTCGAACCTGCCCAAACTGTGACAGAAGCATGTATTGCAAACAACGTCGAAGGAGTCGATCTCATGCCGTTGGATACCCTTGATGTCAGCACGACTGGTGTTGCTGGAGTAGGAAAGGAGATTGACGAAGCTCTTTTTGACAAGGAAAGAATAAACGCTCGAGTGGCAATGGCAGGGGTCCTCCTAACACTGGTATTGGAGCTTGTCAGCGGTCACCCGCTGACTCACTTCTTTGGCTTATAGTGATGAAATTAGAAAATCTGAAATCAATGACATTTGTTTGATTTCCTTAGAATGTTCTGCGCAGTCCTGCTGCAAGACTTTGCTTCGAACAAAAGACATCATTCGCCATGGCCTCGTTTCTGCCCATCCGTTTGTAGAACTTTGTTTGGCGACAGTTTCACGGAAACTAATTTGTGAGAGATATAAATAACTCACATATTTCTGTCGTCGAATATAGCATTAATTTGTATGTAGTCTATTTCCACAGCTTGAAAACAACATTAGGCGTTTCCAGCGCCGCCAGACGCATGATCATCCTTCGAGCAGCGGAATAATTCTGGTTCTAATTTGTGTTTTTGTTGTTGTCGGCTGCGTAGCTGTCATTGCGGTATCATGGCCCGTACATCATGGTCGAATTGGTAGCCCCGTTCGGGCGGTGATGTTGTCCATTCGTTCGTTGGAGAGATTCCAGAGCTTCCGCTCGGTTCCTCAGTTTTTCCGCTCTCGACTGGAGCCGTGTCGCCATTCTGGCGACTTCTTTGCTCTCTCCCAACAGTTGAATTTCTTTTCTTCTCAGAGCCGTGAGGTCTTCTTCCGTTAGCGAATGTTCCACTTGAATCCCTCCCAAGGCCAAGTCCACCTTCTTTTTCAATGCCGATCGTACTTTTTCTTGCTTTTGGTTCAATGCGGATGTAACTCGATCCATTTCAAAGGCACTTTTTCGGACCCGTTGTTCAATTCCTCGGAGACTGTTGGTGGACAGCAACAGTTGTGACTTGGCTTCGGCGACCTTTTGTTGCGCCAATTCCAACGCCCGTCGTGCTTCCAATTCTTCCAGTTGGCGTTGCGAAAGCGTAATTTTCGCTTCGTCCTGCTTTTGCAAGAGAAGGTTCCATTCCCGATCCGTCGCTTCGTATTCTGTCATTTTCTCCGAGAATTTCGATTCCGCCTCGTGCAGGGACTCAATATCTTGTTGAATGGTATTTCGCAACAAGGCCCGATCGATGATGGTCGGATTGCTTTCAATGGATAATCTATTCAACACATCATTCGCTTCCTCGCTGGACAAGAAAAAGTCTTCCGACTGGATTGTTGCGAGCAAGCGCTGTTCCGTCAACCTATCCAAATCTTCTTCGATTTGTTGTCCACGCTTCAACTCCTCTTTTGCCCTACCAAAGGATCAAAATGGATGAGAACGAATTGCATATTCCATGTTTTTTTGCTTTATAGTCCACAATGAAAATGGTGCTTACCGTTTTTCCAATTCCAGTGATTTTTCGGCCAATTCGACACTATCAATGAATCTTCCAGCCTCTTGGCCGGCTTGGACCGCCTTTTGAAAGGCATCCGTCCAACCACTGCCACGTCCTTGCGCTACCGCATTTCCCACCGCCCAAGTCGTCGCGGTGGTTCGCCTCAAAAACGGAGCCGCCATTCGGTCCATCATGGACGCCACGACGGGTACGGCACGTTCCAAATTCTCATTGGTAAATCGTTGGGCCGATTCGGCAAAGGCTTGGGCCCTCAATTCTCGATCGTATCGTTTCCGCAGTTTGGCATCTCCCAGAATTCTCCATGCCTGCGCTATTTCATTAAAATCAAGTTTCGAATTGGCCATTGCCTCCATGCTTTGTTGCTGGGGATCCATCCTGGATATTTGAGCGTCAGGATGCGAGAGTTTGGCCAATGCGACGTAGCATTTCTTCAACTCGGTTCGATTGGCAGTGGCAGGCGCACCCAGAATTTCATACAACGTACGTGTATCCTTGATAGGATCCTCCACAATCGGTGCCGCTGCTGCTTCATTGTCTACAGAGCTCGCAACCGAGACTCCCTCCAAGCTTTCCAAACGCAAACGCAGAGGTTCGTGGATTCGGAATTGGTGACCCAAGAACGAGGAGGCACTCCATAGAGTCAGAGACAGCAATACTAAGAAAGCCTGAAGGCCAGGGATCCTTGTGAAGCTTCCAATGCTATTCATCCTTTGGGAAGAAAGGTTGACCAACTCTTTTTAATTTTTTTGTGTTCTATGAAAAAAATATTTCTTCTGATGACAAATGATGCGACTGACGATGAACTGAGTACGACAATTCAAAAGGCTTTCTTACGATGCACGCCAGCCTAACTTCTTCCGACTTTCTTTGATGGGTATTTTTATTGGTTTGAATTTTGAAGATACTGTATGCGTACACACGAACAGACGTCAGCCATTTGCGTGGTCATCATGCGCAAGGCCTGGATTTGGAAACATGGGGCACATCAACCACCCCTGCCACCAACAACACTCAATAACCACCCAACCTTCAACTTCCTTGTAGCTGTGGTTGCCCTTCCAACCTCTCAAGCTCACGTTCATAATAGTCAAGAAATCACTTCCACCGCCATATACTGCAGGAGATGAGACTGTAACCACAAACGTAGAAGAAAGCGATTCCTGGTAGATATCATCCTATATAAATCCAGAAAAAGGGTCAGCTTGCTGGAATGTTTGTGGTTATAAATGTGGTGGATGCCATTCGGATTCCTGCACACAACTTCAGGTTACCAACGTTGGTAGCACTTCAAAATGAAATTGATGTCAAGTACCCAAATCGCGTCTTGATGGATGTCGGTCTTGTCATTTGCCGATATGGTGATATCCTCAAAATCACCAATGGCTCCTGTGTCCCCGGCGATGGTGGATGTCATCACGAGTGCATCTTTCGATTGGTCGTTTTTCGGCCCTTTGTGGAAGAAGTTTGTGTCGGGACGATTGTCAAAAGTACGAGCGATGGTGTCCAAGTCAGTTTGGGCTTTTTTCAAAACATTTTCATTCCTGCCTATTGGATGTTGCGTCCGAGTCAATATGATGAGAAAGTCGGACTATGGGTGTGGACACCGGATTATGGAGATGATGAAGATGGTGAAGATGGTGATGATAACAATAATGAGGCTACAAATACTAGTACAGAACATCCAGTCACAACGACAAGCAGTGACACTACTCCTGTCGCCATCCAAGCTGAGGAAGGGTCGATGGGCACAAACAATAACAGCAATGGCACCGCAATCAAAAAAGAAAATGATGCTACCGAAGAGGAGGAAGATGAACAAGCTACTGCTGGAGGGGACCGGTGGGAAATGGAAATTGGAGCCGAAATTCGATTCAAGGTCAAATCGATTCAATTTACCCAAGTAACGAATACTGCCAAGGGTGTACAAGCAACGACGACTACGACGGACCATTCCCACGCTTTTCCTACCTCCGAACAGGAAGAACCCACCACATCGGTTGCAGACCAACAGCAGCAACAGCAGCAACAACAAAACCAACAAGCGCAACGATTAAGGAAACGAAGTACCTCTGTCGATTTAAGTGAAAGCCAAAACATACCGGGGGCGATGCAAATCATTGCGTCAATTTGTGAGGATGGACTTGGACTCACAAGTTGGTGGACATCCGCAGACGAAGATGATGAAGAAGAAGACGATGAGGGTGATGATGGAATGGAAGGTGCTGGCGAGGATTATGAAGCAGAAGAACAATGAGTGCTGTGATTTTCTTTTGTGATATTGCACCAACGATATTCTATTCTCGGTTTTGTTTTGGCACCCAAAGATTGCAGAATCACAATATTACTTCACTTCTTGCTACCTAGTTTCGACTTTGCATGCCTACTGTCGCATCCAATAGTTCCTATTCCTAGTAGACCAAATACCCAGTTCATGTCATCAGCACGAAATGGCCTTTTCAACAGCTGCGCATGCTAGTGCGCGACGAAAGATTGGGAACGAAATCTTGCTTCTTGTTTGGATTTCTCTCAATGAGGACAGCATCATTGTAGTAGCCTCAACTCTATTTCTCGCTTACATCTACTGGCAAGGCAAACAGAGACAAGTTGCAAAAATGGATCTTCTTGGTGATCTTGGAGCTTCCGATCAGCTGACATCGAGTACGTTAAGAACGAATGCAGGGATGAATCGCACCTGTACTAGCTAGCAAATGAAACAAAACCAGACGTCGTCCCCCTCACGATTCCTGTTTTGTGCGTCACACTTCCACACAGCCAGAGCCGAAAATGAAGTTTTGAAGGAAAAGCTAAAGAAATTGGAAATGAAATGTCGCGTACTGATGGTTGAAAATGAATCTCTCAAAGCAGAAGTTGAAATATACCGAGAGGATGCCGGATCGAGATCAGGAGGCAACAACAGCAATGTAGATCGTGATGCAATGAACACCGCAATCGAGGAAGCCAGTGATCACTTTGTCAAATCTGGAAATGGTGTTTACGCCCAAGTCAAAGAAATCACACTGGAACAGCTCCATGGGCCGATGAACATTTGCTGTTGCGCATTGTCACAAGACGACACCATTCTGGCTACGGGTGGTGCCGACAAAAGCTTGGCCCTGTGTCAATGGGGTGGAACGTTTTCAGGGAAAAATGTAGTGCAAGAGGCCGTCCATGTTACTTGTGATGCACCCGTTGTATCGGTAGCATTTGCACAGAAAGCAAGACAACCGTTTGTGGCAGCTGGATGTATGGATGGGTCCGTTCGGATATTCAAGTATGATACTCACGACGGCCTACAAACAACCGAACTCGCCACAGGAAGGGTAAAACACAAACGACACATTCGAACCGTTGCATGGGCATCTCATGAGAATTTATTAGCATCTGCTTCTGCGGACGGTGTAGTTCAGGTACACAAAGTTGTCTGGGATGGCTTATCGGATAGTGCCCAACTAGAAACCGTCGAAACTTTGACCTTGTCAGGTGCAGTGGAAGCAATATGCTTTCATAGGCAACGGCTAGTATGCTATGCTCGGGGAAGTCCTTATTTGCTATATTTTGATTTGCAAGAGAACTTCAAACAAAGCAAAATTAATCTCAATAAGGGCCAGGCTGGTGTTGCTGGATTTGATGAATATGTCAGTTTTGCTGTGATGGATATCGCTGCTTTCGGAGATTTCTTGGCGCTGGCCACAGATACATCTCGCAATATCATCCTGGAGTTCGAAACTGGCAACCAGGTTCGCAATTTATATGGACACAAGAACGACGGATTCTCTCAACCAAAAATTGCCTGGAGTCACAACGGCCAGTACGTTTACGGGAACACCCAAGAGGATTCAATCATATGTGTTTGGGATGTCTCTCAATCATCGATTGTCAAAAAACTGGAAAATGGACACACCCAGGCTATCCGAGATTTGTGTTCTAGTCATCTGACGGATACGCTTGTCACAACGTCGTTTGATAGGATGACGAATTTATGGTTTGCACCTAATGAATAGACTCAAATTGCTGTAAAAATAGATCATTTTTCTGCGCCATACAGTTACACTATATGTAGAGGCGGATTCATAGAGCTTGGTCGTGGAGAGTACACCACTTAATCATTGGAGTTCATTTGACAGGGATGAATTCAATTCCCCTTACTCGCTTCCCCATAAACCTTTGAATGCTCTGTTTGTAGGAGTATCTCGTTACTTCGTAGGTTTCTAGGTCTAGCTGACACCTCAAACCATAGGCACTCATAACCGAGTTGGCAATCACAATCGCATTGATGACAGCAAGCGTTGCAGAGGCAGCAAGATTGGCAGCATGATGGGTCTTTTCAAACATCTTCTTTTCGTGACTGCTCTCAAGCCCAAATCCGGTAGCGCCTCTTATATACGTTGTGCTAGCGACGAGGGCTGGTAGGAGTTCCAAATTGATGGCTTCATACACGATTTGCCAATCCTCCAAAGATACGCCCTTTCTGGCAAGGAATAGGGGCACATCTTGTCCCGCTGCATTCGTGACAATGCCGTTGTTCGGCTGCACCACGAGAGTAGCGGACCATGACGTTTTGATGTCGAACACAACTGTCTCACTGGAACCGAGTATTTGTTTCACCCAATCATTTCCATCTGGGGGGACTGGAGAGCCATTGATCCTAAGGACCTTGTGTCCCGCTTGAAGCCCTGTTGACGAAAACATACTTCCCTCCAGGATTCCAGTAATGACCATCCCACTGTCATCGGCAACAAATTTGATGCCAACTTCGGAATTGGGACTTGGTTTGGTAGCACTGATCCTGATAGTCGCTGTCATAATTATTGAACTCCTGTTTTATGTGGAAAGAGGGTTTGCAAATTTCCATTTTTCACTGAGAACCAGTAAAGACTTGTTTTAAAAAAATTATAAAAGTAGAATTTTTCACCATGAACCAGTCAGACTTTTTTTAATTTAAAAAATTATAATCATTGCATGTAGCTAGACGTCAGCCAATACTGTGCTGTACTCTACTGTACTCAGCTTTAAAAAAACCTGTTATACTTAGCTATTTGTCCGGATGGTCACAGCCACATCACCACGAATACACACACACTGAAAAGGAGAGAAACCGGCGATGTCCAGACCAGGCAATAATTCCATGCCCTGGCTGGTTCGCAACCAACAATCGAATTGCTTTTCGATATCCACCACATTCACAGTAATCTGTATTCCTTCCAAACACTATACGGTTGGGAACTAAAATAATAAGAAACAAAAGGGACATGGCGTCCGAGAAGCGCAAACGAAAGGAAACCAAAAAGCCGAAAAAGGATAAGAAGAAAAAGAGTGTCATGCATAGTGCCACAGAAGAAAGAGATACAGTTTCGATGAAGAACGATGAAACTATCTCCAGGGAAGCTCAAGGGGGAAAGGAATCCGATATAACTGTCTCCCAGAAAGCTGAAGGGGCAGAAAAACCCGACGAACCTACCTCACAGAAAGATCCAACGGAAAGGAAATCCAATGAAAGTAGGAAGAACAGAAAGAAGGAGAAGAAGTCAAAGAAAGAAAAAAAGTCGAAGACGGCCACAATCCATGAACAACCTGCTAGTCCGGAGAATAATCAAGTTTTGAAGGATGAAATTGATGCTGCAAAACAGCAGGATGTTTCCAACAGTGAAAAGAAACCAAGCGAGCCTTTGAAAACCGATGAAACTGACGAGGATTCAGGAGATGACGAGGAGCTGATGGCAGCAGCTGCTGCTTGGGCGGAGCAGGAACAATCCAGTGGGGACAACGACGGTGCAGCCGATCCTTCCAAAGATACACCACCTCCAAAGTCGTATTCCCTCCATATCACACAACTTCCATTCGATGCGAATGATTTGGATATAAGGCAGCTCTTTGCTGAAAAAGGTTGTATCATAACATCAATTCGCATGGTCTACGACAAGGATGAACAAGGACGAAAGGCTCTCTTTCGAGGAGTTGCGTTTGTGGACTTTTTGGATGAAGCATCGTATGAAGTTGCTCTGAAATTGAATCGAAGTAGAGTGCGTGGAAGGAAGTTGAATATTCGGCCCACTAAATCGAAGCAAGAATTGGCTGACATTGTAACCAAGACACAAGAAATGGTGAAGGAAAAGATACAAAAGCAGAGAAATGAGCAAGACGATGCCCCCGGCGCCAAGGCCAAAGCCAAGCAACAAAAGAAAAAGTCTAAGAAGGAAGAGAAAAAGGCGAAGAAAAAGGCCGGCATGTCCAAGCACAAGACCCCAAGAGATCGCGCTGAAAAGAAGAACGACAAGAAGGAACCCGAGCGAAAGCTTACTAAAAAGGAGCGAAATCGAAGGGCGGCTATCATTATGAGTCTTCAAAAAAAGAAACGCAAGTAGAGGTTGCTACTCAAAGAGAAATATATCTAGACTTAGTATTGCTCTTCGGTTGTCTAAGTATCTATTATCTTTCACTATGCGCCGCATGAAAATTTGAAGACTGCTCCCTTACGTACTTTTACGTTTGGTACCAGCACCCCCCTTCTTCTTCGCCGTTTGACTCTTGGCACTACATGCGGCGACGAACTGCTTCAGTTCTTGAAAGAGAGACGGTGATAGCTTGTCAATGTTGAGTTCGCATTCGTCCTCCCCAGAGTTCTTCGTCAGCGCTTGTGGACATTTGCTGTCAACCTCAACAATAATCTTCCCCAAATCTTCTTTTGTGATCTTATACAAGCTCTTTGCAAAAGCACGTTTGTCATCCAATGAAATCTTGCCGTCCGGGGGAAGATCTCCAGCAAACGTTGGTGTACCAGAGGTATCCAGTTGCAGGTCCGCAATCAATTTGGCATACTTCTCTTCCCATTTCTTACTAAGAGTCTTTGCCAGTAAGAAGAAGTCGCTGCCATCTGCATTGTAAGTCATGCAGTTGGACCAAACTAACCGCACGTCTTCTGCAGCCTGAGGAATAGACGAATATTTTCCTTCTTTGATTTTATCCTTGATAGTTCCTAGATCCATGGGCTTCTTGATTATCTGTGGATAATCATAGAGACCTGTGTGGTGAATTCCGAAATGAAGAGCGCAAGTGAAAGATCAGATAAGTGCTCCAGGCCTGGACAACAGTGGTTGTGGGTGGAGAGAATGGAGAGAATACGTACCCATATTTTTCCAATCGACGGGTGCTATGAAGGGTTCTAAAGGGTAGAGGAGAATAAGGTGATACATCAGTATGAAGTTTTTGAAGCGTTGGGGAATGTCATATCCAAGCGTGAGCAACGTACCAGCGTCGGGTCGCTGGGAAATGGCGTTAATGGCTTTTGTGAAGGCAGTCCATTGGGCCGGGGTGGGAGGAGTTGTCATTATTTCAAAGGAAACTATGAATTTATGGCGCCTGTTTCAAGAAGGCCCGTCCAAGAAGAGCTTTGCGAGAAATGAATCTGTCCTACTATCCACAAAGGAAGGAGAGAAAGTTGAACAGTCGAAATGGTGGAACGTGGACAAAAGGCAACAATAACCAATTGGATATTGAAGAGGCGCGACATGCTCATTCTTAACGGCGAGGCATAGCATCATTTGTCGCGCACTGTCACAATGCAAGATCTAACGGGGAGGGGAGATAGTGTTCCCCCTTCCATAGTCAACCCAAATAGAGAACCAAGAAGCCGAAAGAACACCGACGCTTTTGGAGACTGTACTGCAAGATATCTGGAATCATTTGAGTTTTGAAACTGGTCAACGAATCCATCCCATGAACTATCTTCCTAAACAATACTTCGCTGGTGCAGTGTTGTGCATGCTATGCTTCAGGGCAAACAGCTTTCTTCCGACAATCGCATCACCTCGCAACAACCTCCACTTTGACATGGCCACCTCAGCCGCATCTTCGCCTGCAAAGCTTGCGGAAGGAGCCGATAAATTGTTCCTGAGAACTCCATTGATTTACAGCAGCCCAATTTCACTTCTTCTTGGGAAGCCAGTCTATTGCAAAATAGATGCACTTCAGTCTTCAGGATCTTACAAAGATCGCGGCATGGCAAACCTCTGCAAATCGTACGCAATGGAAGGCGCACAGAAACTCATTTCATCAAGTGGCGGCAATGCAGGACTTGCAGCCACAACGATGGGTGCCAAATTGGGGGTGCCTGTATTGGTTATCGTCCCCGAAACAACAAAGCCAGTGGTCATTGACAAGCTCCGCTCTCTTGGAGCCGAGGTCACAGTGCATGGTGTCAATTGGAACGAAGCCGACAAACTGGCTCGTGAACTTGTTGACGCCGACCCAGGCTCAAAGTACGTTTCGCCATTCGATGACCCTCTTCTATGGACTGGTCATTCAACTATTGTCGATGAGGTCTTGGATGACTTGGATAGTATTGGTGCAATCGTAGTTTGTGTCGGTGGAGGTGGATTGCTTGCAGGTGTTCTGGAAGGTTTGGATAGAAACAACAAGGTTGACGCGAAAGTCATCGCGGCTGAAACCGAAGGTGCCTCAAGTTTTGGGCAGGCTTGGGAGGCAGGAAAAGTTGTCACTTTACCAGGCATTGATTCAGTTGCGACAAGTTTGGGAGCGAGAAGTGTAGCGCCAGTTGTTCTTGACCGAGCAAATGCCCATGCTGGGGGGGTATTCTCCAGTCTTTGTAGTGACGCTGAGGCTGTTGATGCTTGCTTGAAATTCAGCCAGGATCACAGGTTATTGGTTGAACCCGCAACTGGTGCCGCGCTTGCCGTCGTTTACAGTGAAAGGTTGCGGGAGCGTTTCCTAAAGGATGTAGAAGGCCCAATTGTCCTCGAAGTGTGCGGGGGATCGGGGGTAAACATTGATCTGCTACAGTCTTGGAAAGAGTTGTTTGGATTGTAGCCATGTCTGCAGTTTCTCATGCACCTTCATTAGGGAGAAAGCAATGGCGAGTTTCAAGAGGTCGCGATACACCATCTAGAGCAGCTTATTATGCCTAATCCTCCTTCCGGCTTGGGAAGTAGAGATCGATAGAATAGTGTGCAAAACTAGGGTGCAGCCGGTGAGGAAGTAGACGCGTATGCAATAGGGCGCAAACAGCGTTTCGTATTCTCTTTGTTCAGCCACCACCACTGGCAGGTTGGGAAGTAGACCAGGATACGAAAGGGCAGCGGCGTGAAGTAATTTCTTTTATCCAGCCCAGGGTGTAGTTGTGTCCCAGGAGAATCATCACATCATGTGCACATAATGTTGGAGAGGTACTAGAACTTGACACAATACTTAACAACTGGATGACAATGATACGACAAGACCTGAGTTGGACTACACAAAGGAGCTTATAGAGGCTCAAAAATTCCTAGTGCACAGTACAAGAACACACAGGCTGTGGCAAATGCTCTGAGACAATGAGCTCCACGTAATAGACAGTTCTTTAGTCCTTTGTTGTGCTTATGTTCAAGAATACCCTAGTAGTACTGACCTTGGAACAGCACAAGGATGGAATCTGGATTCACCGTCTAATCGACTCACTGCAGGAAACCGCCCAACTGCGCGGGATTTTCTTGGACGACAATAAGGGATCCATCGTGGAAGCGAGTGTTTCTAAGGATTGTATGATATCCATCAAGGTTCAATCCTTAGAATCATGGTTACGAGAAGGCTGGATAGTATCATCTGATTGTTTTGAAGGGATTATAGGAATTGTGAATCGAGTTTCCGATGCTGCAAGTCCACCATTATTCAAGGCTTGTTGTGCCATCTTGAGTGCTGCTCGAGTCATGAACATTCCAGTTGTGAATGGTCCTGAGGCGTATGCATTGTGTGGAAATAAATGGTGTCATCATATTCTATTTGGTCAAGCTGGACTGTCATCTCCAACAACAATTGCATTTTGGAAGGACGAAGATAGCAAAAGCCCCGGTGTAGAACAAGAAACGACAAGTGCTAGTGGAATTCTGGACGATGGAACGTCCTTACTGATAAAGCCAAATGCTGGTGGATTTGGTGCAGGCATCTGCCGTGCTGTAGCACCCATACAGGATGATTTGCCTACATTCGAGGATTCAATGACATTGGTACAGCAGTACCACCCTCCACAAGATGGAAGATTGTATCGCGTTTGGTTTTTGGAAGGAAAGGTGCAGTGCGCAATTGAACGATTAGTGCAAAACGAAGAAGACCATTTCACAAGCGCATGTTCTGGAAGCTGTTCATTATCGGAACCTCCAAAGGCTTGGAGTGTCCCTACGCAAGTCTGTTCGGATATAGAAGACCAACTGCTTCCTCTGTTGGTCGATGCTCATTGCGGGAGTGTCGAGTTCTTGCATTCTGGGAACGATCGTTTATACTTCGATTTAAATCTCTTGTCAACTCTTCCTATCCGATTTTCCGATCCGAATGCAATTTGGGAGAAAGACTACGACCCTTGGAAAGAGTTGGCAGAAGTGGTGTGGGAAGTTGTATTGAGGAACTGAAGTATGAATAAACGCTGATCGGGTTTGGCTTCTTTGGTTGAGCTGGCGATTCGAGATACGCTTTTGCTGCGATGTTGAAGACAAAGCAAGATTGACAGACGGCAGCGAATGATTCCTTCGCATCAGATGGCACGATCGTTGCTTGGAAAATGCAGTCTTGCCATTGAGTTTTTGCTTTGCTGCTCCTCAGCTGCTGTTCATTCATTGAGCAGAGAGATCATTTATATTGATTATGATATGGTTTGCTGCATTCCAGCCAGTTTGATACTTTCTGCATGACTGTGCTCAACTAGCTACCGTACATAGATCTGTCATAGCTCAGGCCATAGTCTATGTAGAGTTCTTCTCCCTCGTAGACGTCTCGTTCGAGAACAAAGGTAACTGTTCTCGAATCGCGATCTTCCGATGTAATCACATTGACATCCCGGCCTTTAGGAGGTTCATTGATTCGACATAGAGTTGTTGGAACTTTTGCGAAGGAGAAGACCGAGCCGAAGAACAATTGACTCAATGGCATGCTCGGATTGCCACCAACACAAAAATCTTCGATTGCCCCGACTCTGTTCGTTGGATCGATAATGAATTTGTTGTCTGAAAATCTCCAGATATAGCCTTCACAAGTTGGAAATTCTCGCAACTTGTCAAGGTTCTGTGTCAAAGGTATCACGACTCCAGGATATGTCCCAAGTTGAGTGCCTTTTCGCATGGTTGTCGCAGCATAACAGCCCAAGCCTGCTCCAGGTACCATGCTGGGTTTCACTTCCAGACATTGAGAATCGACCAACAATTTACCTCTAGGCCGATCAGTCGATGCAACGAATCCAAGGTACGTAATGAATGCGGAGGTGGCTCGAATTGCCCAGAGTTCTGGAGACGTAAAAGCTAGCGTTGTGCGAATCCATTGCAGACAGCAGACAAGCAAGAATATTCTTCTTGAGCGTTCCATGTGGTTGGTAGGTATGCAAATTGTCAGGTGCAGTCCAGGTTTTGATGCACTAAAAGAGATGTTGGGTTGTCTTGAATCTGACCATACTCTACCTCTATCTACGGCGATTCTTGGATGTGGAAGAGGGGAGAGCCAATTGATTTCGCCCCCCTCTTCTGGTTCAGTTTGATGATAGGATAACGTCTGTTTAACGAGTTAACTATTGGCATGAGGTAAACGAAAAAAAGGACAGTGCAATAAACAATTGTGAGAGGTATAGTGTTGGCTGTATAGCACAATATGTATGAGAGCAGATCGGCTTAGCAAATGATGAACTGCGAAAAAAGAGCAGTTCCATGGTTGAAGACTTGCTGCTTCTGTCACAGGTCCACAGCCCTACCCCTCGGTTATTGCATGTGGTGGGCAAAACAACTCTCTCTAGAAGATGAGATGAATCTTGCTAGTAGATCGTATCTGCAAAAGCTAACTAGTTTTGATACCCTAGTGCAGTGAATGTGTGATATAATGTCATGTGATGGGTTCGTGCTTTAGCGTGTTGTATCAACTACAGCAAAATATCAGAGACCAGTGCCGCTGGGGCAGAACAACAGGGCGGGCCACCTAGAAGAACCGGATTGCAAAGCTCGATGACAGGAGCTGCTAAATCCTTTGGTCGTGCCAGAGATTTAATGCGGCGCGCTTTACAGTTCCTAAGAGAAAAAAGGCGGGGGATTTTTTCTTCCATCACCAAACTGTTGAGTACGCTCTTAACCGTCAACCAAGCGCCATAAGATTTCCTGCTTGTAAGTAGAGCACAGATGGTCCGCAGTTTTAAATTATTACTAATAAAGCAACTACAATTACAAAACCAATGGTCACAGTCATTGCGTCACGGGCGTCACGGGCGAATATGGCACACTTAGGACTTGATGATCATCAGCAGAAAAACTTGCAATGATAAATGTTCCGCCATAAATTTGGTCTTGAAACACAAGCTTGGTATCAAGCAACGCTTTCATCAGAGATATC
>JAAMXS010000759.1:0-63078 GCA_019693525.1 Cylindrotheca fusiformis | reverse complement strand
TCGGGAATTCTTCAATCTAAGAGGTCGCTCTTCTGAAACTGCCTTCTCTAGATCAAAAATGTTCCGCATCATGAAAGGAAGAAGTTCTTTCAAATTAGAGATGGGATCTTGCCACTGCTATCATAGTCATGGTGGCGACTATTGGTGTCAAGAGGTCGCGTTTCTGACGTGGTACGCTTCGAATTAACAGTGGATCTCCGAATATGGGCTGAAACAGTCCAACATCTCCAGGAGGTTCGTGCAGAAGATATCATTCTTCCGTCTTCTTTTTATTACTTCTTCGCCCATTGAGACATGATGATCGTCTTTAAGCAATAATAAAGATGGATAGGTATAACAAAATACATCACGCACAACTATTTTCGGAATCCTCCTGATGAATGGAATCAGCCGGCAAGGATGTAACAAAGGAGGGAACCACGAGCAGCAGCACCACCAAACAGTAGTCTATTTGCTTTGCAAAGGATGATTAAGATGCAATCTGCAAGGAGAATGAGCTCGCCACCCATGTGGGCAACCTCATGCTCTTCTCTACTATACTTGGACAGAGTTGTCCGCGCATGGACTTCGTCATCCGATGAGTCGACTGCGTCGACTCCTAATTGAGGTTGGAGAGTGTACTCAAACAGTCCCTCAAGTCATTGTTTCCAGAAAAAGCCGACTTGTTGGAAAACGTCTCGATACGACCTTCGGAATAATGTGCAGCTCGACCACATGGGGGGAATTGTTTGTCTATCATTATACTTCCTTTGTCTGCTTTCTGTGGGCTTGTTGCAATCTACGAACAAGGCCTCGGCATTTCAATTTGCGATTTCCCAGTTCAGCAGTAAACGAACCTCCCGGACTCGCCGTCGCGGACGCGAGAACGAGGCAGCAACTATGGACATGGATGGTGAATGGATTGTACGATCCTTGGATGGCACCGCCGCCGAGAGCGTTCCTTCTTGTCCTGGATCCGATAAGAAAGGTTCACTGACAACGAGATTGGTACTTCATCTTGACATCAACGAAACAATCTTATTAGGGGACGATGCTGGCGGGGACACGAGGCATGACTCTTTGCAAAAGATGATTGCAAAGTCTGCATTTTGCCAACTTCCCGACAAGGATTCATCCGCTACCAGCTGGGAAGATACGCAGAAAGTTAAACCGACTCACTGGTGGGATGGGCAAGTTATGGGGCAAGAGACGTCGATGCCACCGCTCTACACCGGCTGGACGTGGCCTCCTGGCTGTTGCCCATACTACCGGACTGGTTACAAAGATCTTAGCAAGCAGTTTGTTGAACGTCATCATGGAAAAATATATAGTCCCATCCTTGACGAATGTGAAAAGATCTTGGCCAGAGACTCAGATGGGGTGAGCCACCTCTTGCCTGCATTTTATCAAACATTGAGGTATCTTATAAAGCTTCATGATGAGGAATACACCGAAACGAATAACGTCCCAGTTACGTTGGTTTTTCGAACCTTTGGCTCTGATATTGACGATATTGCGAATCACGTGACAAAGTTTGCGCAGGAAGTAAAATGTCCATGGTTGGAGTTGCCACCTAAAAAGCTGTTTCGTGGCAAGTGGAAGGAGCTTGATGATGGTTCGGTAACTTATCAATTGTGGAACCAAGCCATGACAGAAGTCGTTGCCAATGGGGATGGGGAGATCTTGAAACTATTGGACAGTGGCTCTGTCTTTGGTATTCGAGACGATTACGATTACTGGGACGCGAATGAGTGCTACCCAACCGCAGGAAAGCCAGTTTGGATTCCGCAGTACCAAAAGCAAGGAAGTCATCACTTGTTCTTTGACGACAACATTCACAACCTGACAGACGACGGAATTGCCTGTTTGCGAAAACAAGAGGTCTCATCAGACCAGAGTTTTGTGACTGTGGATGCAGCAGCCATGCACGAAGAGTCGCAAGGAGTTCATCTCATTCGGGTTCCAACCATTGAGCCAGTGCTGAACTCAAATTGGTTTGTGGAAAAGATTCAAGTGGCCAGAACACTTATGCAGAAACGAATTGAGTCTTTGCAGTAAATGTGCACTAATGAAACACCAAAATTTAGGCTATGAATTACGGTGAATTTTTGTTACATTCGTTTCATCGCCTCCAACTGCTTCATAACTTCGTCAAATGGATCGTCTTCTTGCCACTGTGGTCTTCTTATAAGAACCGCTTTTTGCTTGCAGAGTCACGGACCGTGATATTGGACAACAATAGCACGCGTTTTCTGCTGGCATTCTTGGTTGTGGCAGGAATTGACCGTGTATGAAGGAAAGATTCTAATGTTCCGGCTGATGATGTCGATAGAGTACTCTCCTCTGTATCTTCCGATGATACTTGTACCAAGCGATCAGGTGTGATACAAACTTTCTGGAGAGGGCTCCTGCATTGACGGAAGCAATTTGATGTAGTAGGAATACTGGGCCAAGTGGCACCTTGAGGCGTGGTCCTCCTTGGTGACTCGTTGGCATCAAAAGTGTCGATTAAACTTGGATCAGATCTCAAAGACTGTAAATAAGTTATCCAGCTGTCAATTGTGGCCTCTTCATTGATCACTTGCTCAAGCCGCATAGCTAACTTCCGCTGTTCTGCGGATACTTGCTGGTGCCTGAGGATAGAATCTGATAATTTCACAATGTCGGTTGAAAGCTGCTCTACATATCCCACTCCTTCCAAGATGCTGGACACATCTTCAATCTTGCTTTTCGACACGTTCAGTATCGACGCTGCTTGGTCCAGCTGGACTTGGTGACCTGGTGAAACCTACCACACAAACAACAAGGAAAAGCAGAAGCAAGTGAGGTTTTGGCATCGGATAAGAGATTGTAAAAAGGCACGAACGCCATGTTCCTCCTACCTGTACGAGCTGCAGGAATGTGCGAGCAATAGAAGATAGCCTGCTACTCTCTTGATCATCTAGGTCGTCGTTGTTGGCATCAGGTTTGCGTTTTTTCCGCGCCAACATTTCATTCCTTTCGCCCTGTTCCGACTCCATGATCCCTTCTGTGGAACAACACCTCGGGCCGCAGTGTTGTTTCCAGCTACTAGAAGGAATACGTAGTAATGGTAATGTCCTTGTTTAGAGTCTCAATGGTTCATTTCGTTTAGGCTGTGGGTGCTAGATCCAGAAATCCTTTGAATCAATGCGATGGTCACTCGGAAGGCAGAGCGTAGCCGATGTACTGAACGGACATAGATGTATCTTCCCCCCTTACTTTTTTCACCTCCGAAAACCAAGAACCAAAAATTCATCCGAGGGAATGGTTTGGTTTGGACGGCAATCGTGGGAGCGTCGGGAATATTCTGCTTTTTCTAAGTATAGTATCACGGTGTTGAGAGTGTTTCTTCCCGCAGGGTTTGAAAGGAATCCCGATTGCACGACGGAACGGCCTTCTAACTGATAGCGACTGATTTAGTATGCAACTCGACAAAAAATCGGTCATCAAAAATAGATTTCCCGCCTCGTCATCAATAAGAAGAACTTCAAGAAGGGGCGGAACAAATGATGGGGATGAACGTTGGAGAACCGTTTCTGTATTAAATGATGCATTATCTTGGACTGTTAGGAAAGCAAGCCGCAAAGTATGATGTTTACATGCATTCTCTGTTATTCTCCAATGCGATCGACTCAATGCGTGCGCCAATCTGCAGGCATTCTGAATAAAAATGATGCTGCTTGCTAGCTACTACCGGCTTGGGGCGATTATAGAATTGAGAGAGATATTACATTCTTTGTATGGAGATTTTCTTTGCTATATGGCATTCTTTCTGTCTACTAAACGACACCTGGGCCCTAGCTAGGTCTGTTTCTACATTCGTCAGTCCATCTTCGAATCACTGGTTACTGGCTTCAGGGAGGGAGCTCAGACAGAGGTACCTCGCTCAGGACTGCGAGATGAAAATTTAACAAAGACAGTGATCGTCCCAATTGCCATAGTGGCAAGCGCAGCATTCCCAGCCCTTCGTCGCCACCGAGTTCCAAAGCTTTCATGGGAGTCACGGTACAACATCAATTCCTCATGATCCACGTATTTCCCAAGCGCGAATCCCAACAAGAAAACCACCGCATGCGATGTCACTAATGCTTTTTCTCTTCCCATGTTTAATGATGTTGCTGTTTTGCACCCTTGTGGTTGATGGTCGTATCCCATTTCTTGCGCACGAATGATGATCTCGCAAAAAAGGGAACGAATGACAGACCAAACGAATGACAGACCAAGTGTCCATACAAACATTGTATTTGAACTTCGTCGCCAGCTCTTTGCATCGTCCCCCTACCTTATCTGCCATGAAGATATAGACTTTTGATAGTGGGAAAAGCCCACCAGCTTGTTAATAAAATAGACTATTGATTAGTATTTCAAGCATCAACTTATTCTGTTCAGTAATACATAAGAGCTCATTCCTTTAAACTTCGACTCCCATCATTTTAGCAACTTGGGGCATATCTTTATCTCCTCGGCCACTCATGTTGATGACAAGATCCTTGCCTGGACCCATTTCCTTGGCCAATTTCACGGCGTAATAAATAGCGTGACTTGTCTCCAAGGCAGGAATGATACCCTCGTATTTGCACATCATCTTAAAACCTTCCATGCACTCCTCATCAGTGACGGCCACATATGTTGCACGTCCACTGTCTTTCAGGAAAGCATGCTCCGGGCCGACACCTGGATAGTCGAGACCGGCAGAAATCGAGTGAGTGTTCAATGTTTGTCCAGACTTTTTCTGGATGACATAAGTCTTGGCTCCTTGAAGAACACCAGGGGTTCCAACACTCAAAGTAGCGCAGTGGTTTTCGTCGATATCAACTCCCTTGCCTGCTGCCTCGGCACCGTAGAGGGCAACTTCCTTGTCCTCAATGAATGGATGGAAAGCCCCAATGGCATTCGATCCTCCACCAACACAAGCAACGATAGCGTCAGGGAGTCGTCCGTTGTTCTTAGCCTTGAATTGCTCCTTAATCTCCTTTCCCATTACACTTTGGAAGTCACGGACAATCGTTGGGAAAGGGTGGGGCCCAACGGCAGATCCAATCAGGTAGTGAGTATCTCGGACGTTTGTAACCCAGTCGCGCATGGCCTCATTGATAGCATCCTTGAGTGTTTTTTGCCCAACCTCTACAGGCACGACCTTCGCCCCAAGAGTATTCATGCGGAACACATTTAACTTTTGTCTCTCGCAATCAACAGCACCCATATAGATAGTCGCGTCTAGTCCCATCATAGCACAGACTGTGGCGGTAGCAACCCCGTGTTGTCCGGCTCCAGTTTCGGCGATGATGCGTGGTTTGCCGATGCGCTTGGCAAGAATCGCTTGTCCAATAGCATTGTTGATCTTGTGGGCACCAGTGTGGGCCAAATCTTCGCGCTTGAGCCAGATCGTCGCTCCTCCGGCCAGCTTCGTCAAGCGCTCAGCCTTGTGGAGCGGGGTAGGTCCACCAACAAATTCTCTTCTGTAATAGTCCAACTCTGCCAAGAAGTCTGGATCATCTTTGATCTTGTCGTATGCTTGTTCAATCTCTTCAAATGCAACAGAGAGAGTCTCTGGAATGTATTGGCCACCAAAGTCTCCAAATCTCGATTTGTTTGGTTTCAGCACCCATTCTTTAGGAATCTGTCCAAGCTTGGTTGCTTGATTGATTGCTCCATCCGCTTGCTTAGTTCCGGCAGCAAGGTGGGCCACACTCTTGCGGACTGCTTCAGCACGTTGCTCTGTCGTCGCATCTTTTCCTTCTTTCTCCATAGCATTCAAAATAGCACTTCCAACAACGACGCCATCTGCCATCATTGCAACTCCGTTGACCATCTCTGGGGAAGAAATACCGAAGCCTACCGCAAGTGGAAGCTCAGTCTGGGATCGCACTCTCTTGATGAAGTCATTGAGGTCCGGGGGCAAAGAGTCACGTGCTCCAGTCACACCCGTCACGGACACGCAGTACAAAAAGGAAGAAGCCATCTCAGTTAAGGATTTGATTCGCTTGTCGCTACTGGTCGGGGCGACCAGAGGAATATTCGAGAGGCCATTCTTGATACATTCCTTGTTCAGTTCAATTCCTTCCTCTGGAGGAAGATCGACGACAATAAATCCATCAGCACCAGCTTCCTTTGTGTCTGCACAAAGCTTCTCTGCACCATATTGTAAGAAAGGATTAAAGTAACCCATAAGAACAACTGGGACAGTCAATCCCATATCTCGGGCCTTCGTCACAAGGTCGAGGCAAGCACGGATTTCAGAAGTTCCACCAGCAATGGCGACTTGGTTTGTGTGTTGAATGGTTGCTCCATCAGCCTGAGGATCTGTGTAAGGAATTCCAAGCTCGATGATTGATGCACCTCCTTCTTGCATGGCTAGCAAAATTGCGGGTGTATCTTTTTTTTTTAAATCAGGAAAATTAGCAATCGTAGAATTTGCAAAGAACATCATCGACTTTTTGGCAACCATACAACGACATACCTTGCGAGTTTGGGTATCCTGCAGTAATGAACGTAATAAAGGCTGCCTCGCCTCTTGCTTTGGCGGATTCGAAAGCTGCCTCGATTCGTCCACCGACTCCTCGTTCCATATCTGTGACTGCCATTGTATCGAATGTGTTATTTTGTTATGGTTCAAGAGAGGAAGATCTTCTTTTCGAATGTGCACCTTCAAATAAAATGTGTGAAGATTGCAAAAATATGTGTCCAAAGTTTAATGACTTTGAAAGGGTAGGGGGGGAGAAGAATGATGCAACTGTATGGTCGGCAAATATGACGTCGAAGTTGGAAGAATGGTCGATGATGGAAACTTCAGGTTTCAACTTTAGAGGACAGCCTTCACTGAACTCAGAGTCAGGGTTTCTGCGCATGATTGGCGAGCACGAAAGCAGCTACACCTGGAAGCGGATTTGCTACTACAACCTACGCATATGATACGTAGAAGTTGAACTTCGCCAAGTGAAACAACCGGCCCATAACCTATTCAGAGTAGTCGTAATAAGATCCAAATAAGATCAAAATGGCTTCTCAGTAGTTGCCACCTTTCCTGAAACTGTTTGAAGCTACTGTAAAAACAGAATTGATAGATTTACATACGACTCGTGCGGTATTTTCTCGTGATCTTTTCTCGTGATCTTTTCTCGTGATCTTGGGTATGCTTTTCCTTGTTGCTGCAGCTGTCTTGGATAGCTCTCTATGAAACGCATCTTGAAGGATAGGATTTTTATCGGACCGACCGTATGGACAACTCTTACCACAAGAGATGACTCGTTCGGTTGTTCTTCTCCATTAAAGTC
Source organism: Cylindrotheca fusiformis (assembly GCA_019693525.1). NCBI lineage: Eukaryota > Bacillariophyta > Bacillariophyceae > Bacillariales > Bacillariaceae > Cylindrotheca > Cylindrotheca fusiformis. The sequence goes on along the minus strand of JAAMXS010000759.1, from coordinate 55,804 downwards.
CAAACATGTTGTTGTCATCCTTTCCTTTTCCTTTGCCTCTGCCTCGTCTTCCTGGTTTCTTATTCATCATTAGATCCCATACATTTGGCATTTCCACTTTTGCTTCCTGATTTTGTTTGATAGGTGTTGGATCCAATTCACCCGTCAAGACGCCATACGCAACTCGTACTCCCAACAGGAATATTCCAATCCCCGTGACACCAAAAAACCCAGACGCAAGCGATATCAATCCCATGGCAATATTCCGTACCACTTGTGCGGACCGTTGCACAAAATAAACATCCGAATCGATGGGATTCGATGCAAAAAAGATGCCCAGCTCCTTGGTAGCATACCACAATCCAGCCGCGACGCCCAAAGCAAAGAGAGATCCCGTAATTGCCACGACGGGATTGACTCCATTCAAATCCCTAGCTTCTTCAATGGCTTTTCGGATTTCCTCATCCGTTTTCCTGGGCCGTCCAAAGCCATCCACCCCCATCTTTTTGCCCACGGACGATCGTGCGCCAAACTTTTCCTTGTGTTGGGCTTCTTTCAATTCGGCCATCAGACGTTCATTGACCGTGTTGGTAGCGGCTTTGCTGTTGCTATTATCTTCATCATCATCGGTTCTTTTTGAATTATTTTCGTCCAAATTGATAGTCTTCTCTACTTTGGAACGAGAAAATTTGAGTTCTGGCTCATTGCTGGGGCTATCATCGGATAGGTATCTTGGAATGAAAGACGACGTCGTTTTCTTCAAGGTGGCCTGTTGTGGTGCAACGTTGGGTGAGAATCCATCAATAGAATGTCCCAGAAATAGGAACACAATTGATATTACTCTTCTATATGATCTCATGTTGTCTTTTGTTCTCCCTTCTCTGCTCGGTGTATAGAACAGTTGAAGACGAAGTGGTGGCACAGCTGCTGGTTGATTGATTCATGTCCTGATGCTGTTTGAGTGGCAATGGGTGATGTGATGGCTTTGCGAGGTGAAGTACGTACACGATGACGTCATCAGATAATTTGAATCGAACAAGTCGGAGTCAGAACTCAGAAGTGGAGGGAGAATGCTTGGTGACGGGTCTGAGTCTTCATTTGATGAGGTTGTTTTGGGTTTGTGAAACCCGAAACGTGCGTTCTGAGACCTGAAGAGCGTTCCAATCACAGCATACCAAAGTGGTCACATATTTATAAACAGCTAAAAAGTCTTGGTGAGAACGGCGACTGAAATATATGACATCCGGTAGCAGCAGTCCAAGTGCCATTCGCCGTCCCAGCAACACGATGCGTGCCGAGGACGATGCGGACGATCAAATGGAATTATTCATGAGACACTCGTCGCCGATTGATCGCCCTTCTGGGAACGATCCTTCACCATTGACGGTGCGGAATAGCAGTCCGTCGTTCATGACTAGGCCTCGATCAAATCCACGAAATCGGACTCCAATGAGAATGGGAGATCCGCTAGGCTCCGATGCTTTTCCAATTCCAGAAGAAACAGCACCAGCAACGAATGAAGGACGTAGGATTACAATCTTGCCAACGGCAGGGTACTCCAGAGGGACCCATATTGCTAGTCTTCGAGTAAGTGCAAAGTGTGCGTAATACTGGATCCTCCAAGAACCATTCCTCCGAGTGGCACTCACAGTGTTTACTTGTGATCCTTCGGTAGAATCGTCAAGAAGCCACTCGGCCAGTCGTCCCTTCCAAGAGTCGCAAACAGGGTCCGTCCCATCGAAAGGTACGCCGATGGAATAATGCCAATTTTGTGAATTTGGCCAAGGAAGTAGTAAAAGTAGGAGGAGGCTCGACGAATGCTGCAGAAGCCTTGCTTCGTGGACACGCCCATGCCTCCGAATATCGATCCATCTACGAGGAGGAGGACGAGAGACGAAATTTCATGAATCAATGGATTAATTGTCAAAATGATCAACAGATGCAAAGTATGCGCGATAAGTTCTTTGAGGGAGAACTACATGGGAAACCCGTGTCGACCACCAAGAGTAGGACGAAATCCATCAAGGGCCCTCTGACAGTTGAGCAACGCATGGGCCGCATTGACAAACGCCTACGACATGTGGTAATACGGGCGGTTGAAAATTCGTATCCTGCCACTATGGTAATGGAGACCTTTGAAACATTTTTGCTTCAATCCTACTACCATCATCCTCAAGATAGTACCATCAGTGAGGTTGCTGAGGAGGCTTGGAAGGACATTTTGGTCGAACCACCGACTGTCAGCACTACCACCAAGTCTGCGGTGGGAGACTTTTTATTGGTCGAACCACCGACCGTCAGCACCACCAAGTCGGCGGTGGGAGACTTGTTAGTGACACGATTCTTGTTTGATAAAGACTCCTCGACGGGTGGTTTCCATCGCTTGTTGCTGCATGCCTTGGTTCAGTTTCATGGACTTGCTGCGACATCGTCAACTACCTCCAAGGGTCGTCTCCTGACGGCGACTGGTACCTGTCGTTGTTCAAGTACGGCGACAGACAACGAGCAGTTGAAACTGGTGGATTGCATCTTGCAACAACAGAAGGAACGGCAACGTTTGGAGGAGACTCATTCTACCATTCCACAAAAAACGAAGAAAGCAATTGGAGCTCGAAACAAGGCGCTTCAAGGCATGTCCACTGTACCCAAGCCAAGAAAGATCTTTGCATGTGAATATTGAAATCGCCTGCTAATAGTATGTGCTAATATTCTTATAGTTTTCCTTTTAATGAAACACATGATCTTCCGAATGTAGGTAGGCAGGTATAGCCTTTTAAAATGCCCTGTGCAAATACATTGATACATCTAAAAACTCTTAACAAATCGTTGGAACGACTATCGCCGGTCAACTGAAGGGGCGACGGCTGCAGCAGCAGCTGCTGCCGCTGCCCGATCATTGAGTTCCCTCCATTTCAAGGTTGAATTTCCAATTTGCTGGACGATATCTCTTGCTGCATGCGGTGCACCCATCTGCTTGGCGGCATCCGCCATCTTCTTCCATTTGGTTTCGTCCAAGAGCCAATCGGCAATTTCTTCCGCAATCGTATGGGGGTCCGAATCGTCCACGTAGGCACCAAATTGACCGTCCACAACGTAGTCGACATTGCCCTCTTCTTGTCCGGGCAAATAGGATGTCAACAGGACGGGCAGGGAGAGTGCCGCCGCTTCGGAAATCGTTCCTGGACCCGCCTTGGAAACTAGAATATCCGCCGCCACCATGTATTCTGCCATGTTGGTGACAAACCCCAACCCAATCACATCCACTTTAGGTGATTTTTTCTTTGTTTGTGGCGGTGGTGGTGGTGGTGACATTGGAAGTATCAGCGGTCCTTCTTCTTCCTCCTCCTCCCTTTCACTATCTGTAACACTAATAATTGCATGCTGTTCTTCTCCTTCTTTGGACTCTGAAATGTCTTGATCAAAGAGTGATGTGTTGCCGTACTCATCCAGAGCACCAAACGACATGGATTTGATTTGGAGTCCACCCTCACTGGGGGTCGTAGCGGCAGTAGTAGTCGTCGTAGCAGTGGCACCATAATCCGTTTTCTCTTCCTCCAAAAGATCCTCCTGCTGTTCCAGAGTGGGTGTGAAGAGGGGAGTGTTGGAGGAACTGAGGGAAAAATTGCCCGAACTCAATACTCTTCGCAAGCTCGTCGTCATGGCACCAGCTTCAATGCATCCTGTGGGTAGCGGAGCGCTGCATTCCCGAAAGGCATGAAATATCCGTGTCGGTCGGGTCCTGGTGACAAGGCGCAATGCCGATTTGCGTACGACTTCATCCCAATCTCGTTCCTCCAGTTCTTGTTGCAATTTTTGATTGCGTCCACACACTACAAGGATGATAGCTGGAATATTCTGTTGGACCAATTCGCAATACAAGGAATCAACAATGTTGGACAACGACCCGACTCCTTCTCCTCCACCCATGACGAGCAAGGTCTTGCGATTGGGTCCTGGCAAATTTAACTGTCTTCGAATCTTCGCTTGATACTCCTTGCCTTGAGGTGAGGTCCGATCGCCCATCCGTTCCGCCTGAACGGCAAAGTCATGTCGAATGGGCAATCCCAGCTGGACCAACTTTTCCGGTGGCACATTGCCACGTTGTCGGGCGAGATCGTAAATCTGTTTGGATCCGACAAACATCGTTTCCATCCCATTCGCAAACCAGGTGACATGACCGGAACCCAAATCCGTCACGACGGTAAAAATGGGCAAATGCTTACCCGTTTCGTGTGATATCTTGGCGCAACTTAAAATGGGAACGCTCGTCTGCAAGGGATGCACACTGACGACCACATCGGGTTGAATGCTCTTAATCTTCTTGCGAATCGCCCGTTCGCTGAGGAAGGACACAAACTTGATGGACCCTTGTAACAATGGCACATACTTGTTATTTGTAAAGCCATACAGTACCTTCCATTGCGACGGATGGCGACTCAAATGCTTGTAATTCGACACAATTCTCGAGTAGGGAGGAGGATAGTGTTCGGTCGCCAGATCCAGTAATTCGTACGTCGAACCAGGAAATAGCAACTCAAATTGTTTCGCCAAAGATTCAGCACTCGCTCGATGACCACCACCCGTATCGGAAGACAGAAAAAGAACTTTTAAGCCTCGTGACTGGTGAACCGGTTCTTGTTTTTTTTCCTCTTCTACTCCTTCTATGTATTCTTTATTCGTCTCATTGAACGATGGAAGCGCTTGTGAGGGCTGCGTTTCTTCCAGTGAAGTAGCAGTAGAAGGATTCACCAAATCTACAGTATCATTGGGATGAATTCTGGCGGACATGGCTTCCAAAGACGTCATACTCTTGTTTCATGTAGTGTGACAGTTGCCAGTTTTTCAAAATACCAAAACCACAAATTGCTGGACGAGTTCGGGGAACGGAAAATGTCACAAGTGTGTGACGCACAGGAAATGGGGGGGAAATTTCTGGCAACAGCTGGTGAAGCTCTACGAGGGATCTACACGAACCACCATCGTATCGTACGCAAGCAACAAAACACTAATAACAATACTCTGTGTACGTACGTAATTCTAACAGCAAATTCAACACCACAGTCGTACCCATGGGTACGATTGCTGGGGCGTAGGAAAGAAGATTCGTCACCTCTACACCACGATTCATTCCAAGACAGTTCGATCATGCATTCCCCCGTTGATTCGTTCGACTTGAAAACCAGTCAAACGAGTCGAAGATACTCCCAAGCTAAATTAGTCAAGGCGCAGGAGGTCAAAGCATGCAAAAGATCGGTTGAGAACCCTTCAAAACTACACGCGTACTGGAGAGGAGTGTTGTTCAATCTTGGGCCACATATGAAGAAATAATATTGTAGTTGCGAGGACAGAACTGGCAAGTAAGAAGAGAGAGGCAAACAAACTCAGACAATTCTCGTTCGATTATTCAGCAGCGCAGCGGCATCTTGCTGGGAGCAAACAAGTCTATTGAAGGGGAGGGACGACAGTGCAGCAATAGAACATGTCGTCCACTGCAGACCAGCCCTATGTGTATACAAATGATAGCCTTGGTCGTTCCATAGCAATGGCATCCGGAGAGTTCACTTGGATGATTGTGGATTCTTCGGTCAAAAAGATTAGTGCTAGAGCCTTACAGTATCATGATTCAGTACAGAACGTGCAGTTTTCACAATCAGGACAGTTGGAGACGATTGGTGAAGGTGCCTTTTCCGGTTGTTTCAAGTTGAGAACGATGAACGAATTCCCATCCACTCTATTGAAAATTGACGATAACGCATTCGAGTATTGCCACGCGTTGGAGGGTGTTCTCGACTTCCATGAAGGTCTCGTGAGCATTGGAAAATCTGCCTTTCTGGCGTGTTATAAAATTCACACTATCAAAGTACGATCGCCAAGGACTATTTTGGGATCGGAAGCCTTTTCTCGTTGCGTATCACTGAAAAATGTGGAATTGCCACAAGGTCTCCAAGAGATTGCCGAGTATTTGTTTGCTGATTGCATGTTTTTGGAGCATCTGAAAATCCCTTCGACCGTGCAACGAATTCGCAAGGGGGCCTTTACGGGGTGTTCCAATTTGTTGGAGCTCCAACTTCCTGACCACTTGAAGGTGATTGAATACCGAACCTTTCGTTTTTGTGCATCCCTGAGACATTTACGGATTCCACCCAATGTCACAAAAATTGAATTCGCTGCGTTCACAATGTGTCCTAGGTTACTGTCCTTGGAAATTCCCGAAGGACTGGAAGTGATCCAGCCAGTTAGGGATGGTGTTCAAGAGGAATCCGACGAGGACGAGGAGGAGCAGCCGGAAGAATGTTCGGATTCGATACCCATCCAAGGCTGCAGTCTGTTGAGGAATTTTGTGATACCACCCAAGCAAGAACCTTGGTCATCAGATTGTGAATCAGTGCTGGAAGGATTGGAGTTTAATCATATTGTGGACACTTTAGATGAACTAGTCGGCAAACTGAAACATCGGTTTGACCATCTCCCTTTGCACAGGGTTTGTTACTATCAGTCCTACTATCCCTTGCAAGAAGCCATGGCAAGACTGCAGCAAGCCATTCATGACGATTCGTCGGCTGGCAGCAAAGTGGATGATTTTGGAATGACTCCACTTCACATCCTCTCTTTGTCGCAGGCGCCTAAGCTCTCTCTAATCCAACTGTTGATTAAAAGTGAGAGCAACGATATCCTTTTTATGAAGGACAAATTTAAGTCTTTTCCGGCGGACTATCTATGCGCGAACCACAGCCGCGAGGCTATCTCGGTGGTTCGGGCAGTTCTTACTGACCGTATTGAGTGGCTTGGTTTGAGCCAACTGAGAGTCAACTTAAAGACTTCTCTGGATGAAGCTCTTGATGGAGAATATTCCTCCAGGCGATCTAGCATTTGGCGTCTGTGCTCTGAGCTGGTAAAGAATGAACGAATGGAAGCTATTTCGCTTTTGGAATTGGCTCTTTGGAAGGCCAAAATGACGGACGAACAATCAAAAAGGTTCAACGAGCAGTCCTTGGATGGAGCAAGGAGTGCCAAAAAGCAGAGAGTGGAGAAATTACAAGTCGATCGACGAAGTTGTCGAATCAGCAGTGGTGCTGACATTGTGATCCCAAATGTCGTGCATTTTCTGGGCAGAGATAAGAGATTCGATGCTGAAGAGTTTTCTTATAGGCGGAAGTCAGATGATGGACAAGACTCAGATATTGGGCCGGAATCAGATGGTGGGCAAGTTTCAGATGATCATTCGGAATCAGATGAGCGGCCGGAATCAGACATTGAGTCGGAAGCTTTTGATGGGCAGCGATCATATGATGGGCCAGAATCAGATGATGGGAGAGAACAAATTGATGGCCCGGCATCAAACGTCTAGAACGGTGGCAACTTTACTTTGCAGTCGACATCTTACTTCCACTGTTGCTTCTGGGCTCACGATCCTGCTGAGCCGGACAGGATCTTCTTCAATTCACCCATGAACATTTCCGTCTCTGATCCCAAACACTCGTTATCCTTATGGTCATCTATGGCGCCTATTCTTCTTGATTCGCCGTTTCCAACTGAATGCTTACCCAAATTCACCCATTATCATCTTATTGTTGTTGCAGAAAGGGTACATAGTCCCAATCGCTAATAGGGGTCTGTCGGTTGGCCACAAGCTGGCAGTTGGCAATCTAGAGAACGAGTTCTACTACGATTATATCGATAAGATAGAAATAAAGTACCTGAAAAGTGTGATTGCCTTAGGAAGGAATCAGTAGACGAGGAAACCGATAGAAGTCATTGTACTGCTAGACTAAGAAAGCTCCTCATCTTTGTAGTACTGTAGTAGCCTCTTTTGTTCGATTCAAAGAATTTCCTACATATACATTTCTCTCCCTCCGAGGAACAGCATCTATCTTAAACCGCATCATCCTGCTATTAGCAGTGGATTCATGCTGCTTCTGGATGAGGTGGAGACTTAGGCACATAGTGGCAAGCAACACTTCACATCTCCACTTTCTTTTCTTAACAAAACCAATTCTTCAAAGGAAATTCCGCACCCTTCTATTGGAACAAAACAATGCTTTCAAGAATTTTTGAAAGGAGTAGAAGTGATACGCGTCTGTGACGTTCTACATTACAAACGGCGATGAATGTTCTCCGCTTCCATCACCAGTTTCCATTTTATTATCTTTCTTCGGAAGTCATCATTTTGCTCGAGACAACGCTGCTCGATGAGCATTTTGAATCTGAAGGTTCGCTGTTGGTTGAATATCTCTCAGGTATACCCAAGGAATCAGTGGTTGCATCCTGCTTGTTCCTTCGATTGGGCGAAACCTTGGCGCACCATCGAGATTCAGCACAATCTGAATCCTCTGACAGCTTTCGACGGATCTGCGCATCTGTTGGTGTATCCGTTGATCCAATCGAGGCCGCTGCCATTGTGTGGTTACCTCCCAAGCTGGCACTGTGTTCTTCAAGATTTAAGGCAGTTTTTTTGAAGCTCATCGATCGATGTGTTGGTGGCACATCGTGGCTACGGCCGGGAATGGAACAATCTCCCCACCTGTCATCTGCTTGGCTTTCTATTTGAAGTTTGTCAAAATCATTCTCGCTTTCGGTCAACGAGGACATCTTATCCCTCAGTGTGTGCGCTGCCTGGATGAACTCGCCGACATCTAAACAAGGCTTGCACGCTGCTGTCGATTTCACAGCAACATTACTTATTCTAAGTTTCTCTTCTGCATCAGACATTTCTCTTTTTTGTGGGAACGATAGGTCGACAATGTTGCGATTGAGGCGATTCGTCGTGGAGTTGATCACGGCACCCCATACGGTCCGCTTCATGCACCAGAGTTTGGTTTCCTCAGGAAATTCTGTGCGAGTCTGGTTGTAGTTGGGGCGGAAGAAGATTATTGCGTTGAACAGACCTTGCGCCGGTAGAAAAATGGATTGCAGTATGACAAGAGGTAAAAGGAAAGCTCCCGATCCTGTCTTTTTCTCAAACCCTTGATCTTCAAGAGTTTGCAACACAATGGTCCAACCAAAGCACAAGACATAGGCTCCGACATACAGAAAGGGCTGTCTACCAACATCTTGCACCCGTTTCCAGTGCTTATCGGATTGAATATTAGCACTGTTGTTTTGAGAGACTTTGGATGCATCTTCACTGCAGACTGATTCTTTATTCATATTTCCAAGTGGCCGTTGAGCACTGCTGTTTTGAGAGACTTTGGATGCATCTTCACTGCAGACTGATTCTTTATTCATATTTCCAAGTGGCCGTTGAGCACTGCTGTTTTGAGAGACGTTGGATGCATCTTCACTGCAGACTGATTTTTTATTCATATTTCCAAGTGGCCGTTGAGCACTGCTGTTTTGAGAGGCTGCGGATGCAACTTCACTGCAGACTGATCTTTTGTTTATAGTTCTAAGTGGTCGTTGAGCACTGTTGTTTTGAGAGACTTCGGATGCATCTTCACTGGAGACTGAGTTTTTGTTCATATTACTGAGTGCTTGAGCACTGTTGTTTTGAGCGACTTCCGATGCATGTTCGCCAAGTGCTCGTTGCCGATTTTTCGAGACAGTTGCTCGGATATGCAGATACAAAAGGCAACTACTCCAAGCAATACATAGTACAACCAGCAATGTTGGGATCCCAGCAGAAATCCATACCATTTTTAGGGCGGTATCATACGAATCGCTTTCGGGAGGTTGGCTGATCCAACAACCAGGCCCTACATGGTTATTCTCGTACAGTCCCTGGGCACATCCGACGGAGGCAGTGACCAAGCCAAACAAGAGAATTAGGCCATGAATCCATCGCTCGTAATACTTCGAAAATCTCTCCTCTGGTACTCCGAATCTGATTGTTGATAAGAAATACATTGAGAGGGCAGCGGAATACAAATGCAAAGTTATTCCAAACTGAGCAACGGTTCCCAGTGCAGTGCAGGTAACACCATTCCCAAAGCTCCACACATATTTGTTAGTTCCATTAGAATTCATCAGAAATGGCTGGCAAAGCCATGCCATCGTGCATAGAATATCGCAAATGCTCAAGGAAAGCAACAGTCTTCGATAGGGCGTCCTCTTCCGGTTCAGTCTCACTCGAAAGACAATCAAACACGATCCGATCAAAGACAGCATTGAGGGTGGAATGACCAGCAGACTTATCACTTTTTGCTGAACGGTGGTGGGGATGTAAAGATACTCGTCCATCGCCGTGTTAGTTGGTTGAGAGATTTCCAGAGTGGTGCTATTCTGGTGGTAACAAAGGATATGGTCCAGAACGTCCTATGCTAGCTGCGTGAAAAGATCCACCAGATCGATCACATATAAGAAGAAATGGTCTGGCAGGTGTGGCCACGTAGTAGTTACTAGTTATTAGAAAACGAGTTTCCTAATTATCATCAATCCGCGGTACTTAATATAGAGATTCAACGCACTAGGAAACTCGCATGTAGATCGAACCGAAATATGGCAACGGAAGTGCATCGAGATTTGTGAGGAACATTCAGAACTCGACTTATCGCGTTTTGTTTCATATCTGTTGGTCCATCATCAGTCAGATCAAAATATGTCATTATTAGGGCCGTAATCCATGCCGATTCTTTTCCGTTCGGTTCAAAAATAAAGGTCTAAGCTAGTCTCTATCTCACAATTCTACAACATTGACTTCCCGCTATCAATGCTTTACTGTCCCCAGCCTTCACAGGTTGCGCACCCATCAATCAACTCAGTTCGTTTGATTGGTGAAGCATTGCCTCGTTTAATAATGCCTTCTTGAGACAAAGGAAGAAATCGGATCCGAATTCAGTTTGAACTAGCTTCCTGTCGCTGTCCTAGATACGTGGACATCAGTACAATCCCAACGGAAACACAAAGCCAGGCATCCCGTTCAGCGCATACATAGGCAGTTTGGCATCGAGACGAACTTTCAATAGAAGAAGTTCGACGGGAAATGCTGAAAAACCAGTTGCAAACGAAAATATGCAATTAAACGAAGAACAACTAATTGATTCCATTTGTTGCGTGTAGTGCAAAAACTCAGAATCAGATGATGGCAAGGAATCAGTTGTTTAGAAATGTAGCAAGAGTATTCGACGTCTTACTTCAACCGTTGCTTCAGGGCTCGCAATCCTGCCGAACCGATGCGCAATCTGCAGTCCTCGTTCATCATCATAAGATGCGGTGTCTGTCCGTCTGTCGCAAGGCTGCCAGCAAGCTCCTTAGAACTATGGGTGTGAATGTGCAAACAGTTGATGAAGATTGCATTCTGTGCCCGGGGAACCCACCAGCATATTCGAAGATGTCTGCCGCACTGCTGTTTCAACAACCATACAGATAAAACTGAGCTGGCGGTTGATCATAAGACAGTGGCAACGTGATTGAACAGTGTGCCAGAGTGATTACTATATCAGCTTTCAAATGAAGAAGATGGCACTGCATTCTGTGTCCGAGGAACCCATCGAGGTATTAGAAGAAAGCCTCGTTTGTTCTCTCTAGTAGTGCAGCCTCTTTGTTGTCCGGCTCCACAGATCGACACAAGTCGACGCGGCAGAAACAGAAATCCCAAAACGAAGGGCATGTATCGATCTTTCGCCTAAAGCATCCTTCCAAAGATTGGCTCGTTTCATTATACTACTACCAGTGGATTCATGCTGCTGCTTAGTGAATTGGAGACTAAGACAAATAGTGGCAAGCGGCAGCTCAGATTTGTGATTCCCCACTTTCTTTTCATGAAGACCAATCCTTCCCTATAATTTCTATTCGAACAAAACAAAGCAATCTTTTGTAAAGTCCAATGTTTTGAAAGGAGTTGAAACAATACGCCGTGGTGATGTTCTTTTGTGTCGAATATTGAATGACTGTTTTGCGCATCCTTAATCATTTTTTATCCTTCTTGGGGAGCCTGAATGTTGCTGGACGTATCGCTGCTCAAAGAGTGTTTCGAATCCGAGAGTTCGCTATCGGTTGAATGTCTTTCGGGTATACCCAAGGAATCAGTGGTTGCATCCTGCTGGTGCCTTCGATTGGGCGAAACCTTGGCGCACCATCGAGATTCAGCATATTCTGAAACCTCCGTCAGCTTTCGCGGGATCTGCGTATCTGTTGGTGTATCCGTTGATCCAATCGAGGCCGCTGCCATTGTGTGGTTACCTCCCAAGCTGGCACTGTGTTCATCTAGATCTAAGGCAGTTTTTTTGAAGCTCATCGATCGATGTGTTGGTGGCACGTCGAGGCTACGGCTGTGAGCGGAACGAACTCCCCATCTATCGTATGTTTGGCTTTCTACTTGAGGTTTGTCAAAATCATTCTCGCTTTCGGTCAACGAGGACATCTTATCCCTCAGTGTATGCGCTCCCTGGATGAACTTGCCGGCATCTGAACAATGACTGTACATTGCTGTCGATGATACGGCAACAGTCTGTATTCTACATTTTTCTTCTGCAGCAGACATTTCTCTTTCTTGTGATTCTCTTTCATTTGAGAATGATAGGTCGACAATATTGCGATTGAGCGGATTGGACGTGGACTTGATTGCGGCGCCCCATAAGGTCCGCTTCGTGGACCAAAGCTTGGTTTCATCAGGGAATTCTGTGCGAACCTGGTTGTACTTGGGGCGGAAGAAGATTATCGCGTTGAACAGGCCTTGTGCTGGTAGAAAAATGGATTGCAATATAAGAAGAGGTAGAAAGTAAGCTCCCGATCCTTCCTTTTTCTCAAACCCTTGTCCATCAAGATTGCTCATCGCAATGGTCCAAGCATAACATACTACATATGCTCCGACATACAGAAACGGCTGCTTGCCGACATCTTGCACCCGTTTCCAGTGCTTATCGGTTTGAATAGCATGGCTTTTCCGAGACCTCTCGGATGTATCTTCTTCGCAGATTGACTCTTTGTTCGTATCGCGGCGAAGTGCTTGTTGCCGATGCTTCAAGACTGTCGATCGGATATGTAGATACAACAGACAATTACTCCCTGCTATACACATTAGAACCAGCAATATTGGGATCCCACCAGAAATCCATGCCATTTTTAGGGCGACATCATACGAATCGCTTTTGGAAGGTTGGCTGATCCAACAACCAGGCCCCACATGTCTGTTATCGTACAGTCCCAGGGCGCAGCTGACCGTGGCAGTGACCAAGCCAAACAAGAGAATTAGGCCATGAATCCATCGTTCGTAACGCTTCGTAAATGTCTCCTCTCGTACTCCATATCTGATTGTCAACAAGAAATACATCGAAAGGGTAGCTGAATACAAATGCGAAGTTATTCCGAGTTGAGCGACAGCGCCCAGTCCTGTGCAGGTAGCACCATTCCCGAAACTCCACACGTATGAGTTAATGGCTTTCGAATTCATCAGAAATGGCTGGGAAAGACATGACACTGTGTATATAATATCGCAAACACTCAAGGCAAGTAACAGTCTACGATAGGGCGTCCACTTCTGGTCCAGTCTCACTCGAACAATGATCAAACACGATCCGATCAATGACAGTATTGATGGTGGAATGACTAGCAGACTTATCGCCTTTTGCTGAGAGGTGGTGGGGGTGTAAAGATAGTCGCCGTCCTTCGTCATCATGCTATTAACCGAATGAATTGGTTGGTTGGTGATATGATTTGCAGGGTGATGTTATTATGGTGTCGTTGGATATATTCCAAGAGTGTGCTTTGTACCTGACCATTACAAATGGAGAGATAAGTCTGAACGCGGTGAGGCTACAATTAGAAACAAGACATTCCTGAATGTCATCAATCCGTGTACTTATTGTAGAGTTCTACGTTCTAAGAAAATCGTGTGTATCGAACAGGAAGATATCAGCGGACATGCATTTATGTGGGAGGCATGGAACGACAATCTGCAAGGAGCCCTGATTTCACGAAGGAAGCCTTTCCAACGAGCAAATATGCCCCTATATAGATCGTGAATGACTCGAAATATTGTTCCTACGATTTCTTCCAGTCACTTTGAAATCTGCTATATAGTACTTGGTCGGGAAAAGACATGACAGCCAAGATGAGGAACCGGTAGGCAAGGTTTCGATATGCATAATGTGTCGGTCAAATGAGGTAGGGCTGGTGAAGATCACAGTCTATCTTAATTCAAGAGAACCGAACATTTATTCATTCCAGTATCTGGTGACAACTGAGTGTTAAATCATTCTACAAGATTAAGAGATTTCTGGAGCTTGGTCGATCGTTTCATTCAAGAGTACCAAACATTCTTATTAAATGAATTCTAAATAATACACGATTACGTTCCCCCTCTTCTACCCACAGCTTATTACAGTTCCAGAGAATCATAACCCCTGTGCTGTTCTCGTCGTGGGCCAACCCTCGGACTTCCTCCTGCTTGCTCCTGTTCCGGGTACGATAGTTTTTTTGGTTTGACGGTGGAATGCTGCATGGCGTTGCTAGCAAAAGTCATAGTGATTGGATCTGGCAACGAATATAGGTTCTGTGGAGATCTCCGTTCCACAAACTCGAAATCGCTGCTACTACTTTGAGGCGTCCGTTGGACTGGAGTTGTGCTAGCCGTAGCGAGTGTCTCGAAATTAAAGCTTCCCGCACTTTGTTCCGACAAGTGAGAGTGGGTGGATTTTGGAGTTCCTGGAGACCTTGGTATGGACATTGCTCTTGGTTTTCTGGTTGGGCGATTTCTCAGTTGTGCCAAGTCCAGACGATTGTGATATTGAATCGAATCTTCGCTGTTGCTGTCATCTATTGTATTGGCACCATCATCACCCCGGCCGTAACTTGGAGTTCGGGACGACAGACGAGAGGAGTGCCTCCTGTTGGAAAGCTTTGTGGTCAGGGACGAGTACGTAGTCTGGCTTCTGGGAATAGCACCATCATCTGTTGTTGCTGCTGCTCGCCGCACGAAATCATCTCGACTCATTCTAAAACTAGTCGGCCGGCTATGGTTCAAATCAATGCCACCCAATGAATCATCCTCATTCCTATTCTGGCTGCTGCTTGTACTGCTGTAGCTTCTGCTCCTTTCACTACCATGTCGCTGCTGCTGTGGTGTTAACTGTCGGCAATTTGAAAGAGGGGAGCCATCGGGAACCTTTGGTTGGATGATGGGTGTAATCATGGCCGGTCGTTCGTAGTCTTCCGCCAAGGTACTGGACGATTGCCGGTACCCGGTCACTCGACATTGATCTTCTGGCAATTCCGTCACCACACTGACATTGGACAAGGGTGTCGATGGAATATTTTTCGGCACGGACTTCATGGAACCAGAATCTGCCAACAGGTCCCCATTGCCTTCTGGCACGGACCACAACTCTTCTTCTTCGCTGTTGTAGCTGTCATTTGGCAGATCAAAGGAGGCGGGTGCCACAAGACTGGACTTTTCAGGACTGCGTTCTCCTTGGAACATGACTTCCAGGGCGGAACCACTTGTATTCGAGGGTAAGCTTTCATCGAGCCCTCTTCCTTCTCCTCGTGATTTGTAATGCACCTTCATGGGCGGCATCTCGGGAGATGATGAGGATTCCGCGGGTGGTGACGCTTCTTGGGAAGACGTCGTCGATTCCACCCCCGACGAATGTCCAGAGGACAGTAGCGAGTACAACGATTCCACTGGTGAAACTTCCCGCCGAGAGGGTGAGACGGAGGGGGAAGATGATGACAAGGAAGGCGGTGATTTGGTCAATGATAATTCCTCGTGCATCATGTCACTGTCCGTGACCATGCTCGAGTCCTGTTCCGATTTGAATTCGTCCGATCCAGCGGCCCTGCTGGCTCGGTATCTGCGTCCAGCAGTCAAGAGGACGAGACCCAACACAAAGCAGGCAAAGACAATTCCAAAGGCAGCATAGGCTCCAATGCCCGACCCGTCTGGATCCGGTGTTGAATTCCCGGGCGGATCTTGTGCCGTATCCTTGTCCTCCGTGGTGCCACTGAGAAAGAACAGGCCGTAAATGCCCTGAGAGACATCTTCCAAGCTCAATTGCCTTCGCTGGCGGCGTGATGGAGTATTGACTTCATCCCGCAAGGTCTTCCATACCAGATCGCGAACATCGTTGCTGTTGGCCGAAGAGAGGGAAAAGTAATAAGATTCGGACAAGTACACTTCCACCGAGCCTTGCATCTGATAGCACACATTGTCCCCCACGGCCTCTTCGGCCAAGGACGATATGCAATCGCCAGCCAGATTGTCAACGGCGGCTGGAGAAACGCCCTGAATGTTGCTGGACTCACCCAGATCGCAATCCACCAAAGATTGGGCGAGGAACTTTTGAAAGATATTGTCCACAGCCCTTGTAACATTGACCAGCTCTGCATTGCTGTCGGTTAAGAGTTCGTAGTAGTAAATCACACTCATAGCGTATGGAGTTGTAAAGACATCCCCATTCTGTGCCTTCGTACAAGCATCCCATTCTGCAGATGTCTCTTCAGCGGTAGGTACCGGAGTGCTGACCACTACTGCAGCCGCGGTGGGAGTGGCGGTGGGGGTAGCTGTGGGAGTGCTGGTGGTGGGGGCAACTGTGGGATAGTATGTAGGAGCACTGGTCGGTGGCGCGACGATGCAATAGTCCACCTCGTCGATTCCGAAGCCGGCGCAGCCAGGAACGGTTCCCGAATCTCGTTGAAAGCACTTCAATCCTTCTTCACAATCCGCATTGGTATCGCAATCTCCCTGACAGCGACCCAACGGAAAGTTGGTACTGAATTGCAACCCCTTCAGAGTAGGAACATATGTGCTGGGAGAAGGTGTCGGATCTGGAGTAGGAGAGGGATGATAACCACCTGCTTTGCCTTTGCCTTTTCCCTTGCGAAACTCATCTTCCAGACGCCGCTTTCGTCGTGGCCTTCGCTTTCCTCGAACATTTGTGCTAGGCCTGTGAAATGCTGGTGGTGACGCCGCCATGGTTGTTTCCAGCAGCGTCAAAGCAAACAGGAACGAAGATAGGATTCCCCATTGCATCGACTTCATGGTATTGCTCTACTATGCTAGTAAAGTAGGGGTGAAGAATGAGGCGATGGATGGATGGGATAGATAAGTGTTTTGCGATACGAGGTGCGGATGTTCTTGTTGGCAACAATGGTGTGCAAAAAAGGGAAGAAAAGGTGCCTAAAAATATCATGTGACATGTGTCTTATGAGTTGACATTGGCATGGTTGCGTGTGGTTCATTCAAATACTCTTCGTTGTTAAACGAAAATTCTCTAATCCCGCGCAACGGAGAAGTTAAAGGCGCCAAACAAATTCCGTTGACGGATGGCCGACCCATTTGACTTCTCAAAAGTCGAATCAGTCGTTTGTGTACAGCTGGCGACACCAAATGGTCCACGTAAATCATTTGGTGTCACATCAATTTTCACGACAACAAACTTGAATACTCTTGATGGGCTGGCGATGCCAGAATACTTGTTGTTGTTCCTAATAATGAACAATATGTCATGCGGATGGATGGGTAGATTTCAAAAATAAATAGTTTCATGTTAACATGTATAAACACTTGTTCCTAATAGAATTAATTTTCTTATCTCCCTTGTTGTGCTCGTTGTAGGTTTTTCTTGTTCATGGTAATTTGCAACCGTTTGGCTTCGTCTGGGCGTTGCTTCTTTCCATTTTTACGACCCAGGGAGCCTAGTTCTTTGCGAGAGTAGTATTCATGTGCGTCCGTTTCTCCCAAGACTTCTTCTTCGTCGAGACTCAGCAAATCGCCAGTACTTTTGGCATGTTTCATCGGAACGACTTCGGCCACGACAAATTTGGGTTTTACCTTGCGAATGCGACGGGAATGCTGCCGTTTCGTAGTGGTAGTAGTAGAATCTTCCGGAATTCCCGGCTCTCCCTTCTTTAGCAGAGCGTCCTTGAACGATATTCTGGACGACCATATCGAATTCACAGAAGGTGGTCCTGATACCATCGAAAAAGTGCTCGAAGCATCGTCTGCTGCTGCCTTATTCTTCTTCTTGGTAGTAGCTGCTGCGTCTTGTTCATCATCATCTTCGTTCTCGCTGCAGTTTGAACTCTCCGATGATTCAATCACATATTCGCCCAAGTTGGGAGATGACTGTGAATGAAACAAGGTCTTGGGGTTGGAATTACTACGATCCCGTCCTATCTTGGAATCAAATGTGACTTGTGCTGGTCGCGGTGGTGGTGGTTTGGAAATTAACTCCCATTCATCACTGCCTTCATTCAGCTCCGGAAATTCCATCGGATCAAGGTCTCCTTCGTCCTGTTGAAACCTGTGTGTTCCCACGTGCGTTGGAGGAATCGTACTTGCCGACGCCATTTTAGTTGCTGATGTTATTGCGTAATAATACTATGGTTGTGGTTTGCTTCTTGGATGGTTATCTCTATCGATTCCATTTACGTTTCCAAAAAGGCTGATCAGTCGTTTTGCTTTGTGTTGTTTTGTGTGTTGAGAATGGTTGGTCGGAGGGGAAGAGAGCACGAATTGATCAGAAACGACGCAGTAGAATCAAACGTGCCCCGGATAATTGGCTCTTGGTTTGACAACTTCAAAATAATTTCCAGGAGGCGCAGTCTGAAGTGTTCCACGGTTGCTTCCTACGAGACGAATCTACGAATCTGCTACAGTGGTACTGATTCGACGTTCCAATCGGACTGGGGTGACACAAGATGGAAAGAACGTCGTCGTGGAACAGTGTTCGCGTTGCTCCGAATGCCTGCAAAAACAATGGTTGGTTGGGAACATTCCGGATTCCAGAGTCCATCCGCAGAGCGGAAAAAGTCTGCGATGCTATATAATTCATACGATTCGAACAAGCCCTAAACAAAAATGGGATCAGCGACTGCTGGTCTTATATGTATAAACATACACGAAAGATATCATATATGAATACCTAGGGCACATGTTGCGGTTGCGTGACCAATGGCCCCTCCAAAGGTTATTTGTATCCTCGCGCTTCACAATACTCTTTCTTTTCAGTCCTCCTTCCACCCATCCCACCCCCATCACATCCATCCACGATGGTGTTGGGTTCCATGATGGAAGCCGAAGACCTTTCACGGGAAGCGATTCAAGCTGCTGAAGATGCCAAGAAGGCACAAGAACGATTGCTCATTTTGAAAAAGAGATTTGGAATGTTGAAACCATCCCCATCGATGGAACCGACCATTGAAACCAGAGGCACCGACAGCATTCAAGGAGAGAACGACGGTGACGATGAGGATGGTGATGAAGTTCGAATGGGTGTGGATGAGTCTGTGGCGTCGAATGAAATTGACAATCTTTTTACACCATTGACTGATGCTGCACCAGTACAAGAAATTGCAGCTGCATCCAGACTACAGTTCTCGCCTTCTGTTTCTACACCACAGTCATTATCTAGTGGTACTGATCCTCCAGAACAAGAATTTGCCACGCAGACACCACCTGCACCTCTGCTGCAAGAGGAAGTCTATAACATGCCTCCTCCAAAGCCACCGCCCGTTGTTCTGTCACCTCTCAAGGCGGACAATGAAACTCCTGTCTCCAAAGCGGTCTCCCCACATCCGGTGGTTGTCGCGACCATAGAAGAAACAGATACCAATGTACCACAAGCAGAAGCTTCTTCTTCCACTTCCGAAACAGAACAAGCTGTTCCATTGACAGGCAAAATGCAAATGCCTGAAGCTAGTACGATGGAACAAGCACCCTGCTCCCCAGCTCAAGAAGCAAAGGCGAGGACTACTTTGCCTCACGGCATTGCCGCGTTGCCGGAAGCGAATGCCGCACCAATAACATCTTCTCAACGAAGAAGCGATAGTGTCGTCGAAGCACCCAGCAAGTCTAAACCATTTCTAGAAATATCCACTGCACCAGAACCGCAGCAGCAGCAACAACAACAACATGTGGTTCGAATAGGAGATGCACCAGGGCCGGCTGTTACTGCAACTCAACAACAGGACAATTTGCAAGTCCCAACAACACCTCGCCAACCTGATGAGCACCGTCGACAAGATTCTCCCAGAATGAGGAGGATGTCGGCACCCTTGGGTCGTTCTCCTCCACCAGCCTACTATAGTCAACGAGATGCCGGGGAACCTCTGATTGGAGTCACTCCTGCTCCTGCTCCTCCACGAGTCCCTCAACAACAAGTTGAAACAACAACGTCTGCACCTTTCCCGGAGGAGCCCAAGAACGTAGCTGCTCCACCGAAAAAGTCACCATCGGTATTTACTTTTCAAACACCGACTTTTCAGGATGCAGAACGACTATTGGATACTCTGTTGGGTGATTCAGCTTCAATGACCTCAGAGCCGAGAGAATCGCCTGGAATGTCCTTGCATTCTTTGCAAAACGAAGAATCGGCCCAAGCACCAATGCAAGCGGCACTGCCAGAGGCGGTGCGGTCACCAACGCAACACGAGGAAATGCAACACCAGAACAATCCGCACATGTATCATCGGCAAGCACACCCTCAAATGCACTCACAAGTGTATTCACCTATGAACAACTCATCCACGTACCGACCACCACCAATCCAAACACAAGATCCGTCTACCATGGCCATGCCCGCGATGGCCCACGATGGACATCATCATCACCACCAACAGCAGCACCGTCATCACGATGAATATTACCCAATGATGATGAGGCCGGCAGAACAGTTTCTGTCTCCCAGATCCTTACAACCGATCGATGAGTTGGAGAAGCGTATCGCCGCCATTCCAGAGACCAGGGACGACTTCCCAACCAGCCCAACATCAATGGAAGGTAGCCACTTTGGGTCCTACTATGGTGACGATGTATCCGTATTGACAGAATTCAACTATCCCAAGATGTCTACGACGACAAGTCCAAGGCAGCAGCAGCAGTTTCAACAAACAATTGCAGAGGAGGAGGAACCGTTGGATGATGCTCCTGCCGCCCGCAACCTTGTGAAGGCAAACAGTGTGGAGGCTGCCAAGCCCAGAGATGCTTCTTCCCCTCCTGCTACACCCCTGTACCAGCTTGTGGAAAGGCCGGGACCGAGGGCGCCATCTCCAGCTCACGGTTCTCGATCTATGAGTGATCAGAATTCCACAGGGGATGTGCCAAGGAGGCGTCAACCTTTGGATGCGCCTGAAATCCAAATTCGACCAAGTGGACAACAGGTCCGAAATGTTGCTGCTGCTCCAACAAGACAACACGCAGGTCCCCAGTCAGATAGAGTATTCCTTTCAAATATGCCGCCGGAGCCTCAGCGAAAAATGGATGCACCTGAAGTTATTTCCTTGTCCGGTCGCAGTAGTAGTGTCAATGGGGATGCAGCGAGTATCCGACAGAAATCGAGGGCAGCGCCAGTCGGGTACAGAGCACCCTATGCTTTCTCGCCAACTCAGGAGAGAATTGTCCACACAGAGCCATATTTCCACCAACAGCACCGTTACACCACAACCCGAAGTGGAGCTGCCAACGTCGTCTCCTACCACCGAGAAAATTTTGGCAGTGATCAGAGTGCGGCCTCATATCATCATCCTACTCGTCCCAGATTTTCTCCCACTAGTAGTGGTGTCAGCGTCGCCTCCCAACCACAACAATATAGCCCAAGCGGTGGTGCTAGTGTCTCACCAAGTATCGGGGATAACTCTATCATTTCTGTCCGAACCAACACAAGGGGGAGGAAGGTTGTGACAAAACTTGTAAAGGTCGATGAAGAGAATGAAACTGATCCAGTGGTGATGTTCTTTGACAAAATCAATATTGACAAGTGTTGCGGTGTAGAGTTTGATGAGCAGTATGCTGTCGTCGAAGAAGAATTGCCCCCAGAGCCGTTGGCTCCAGCAAGTGTATCACGAAATGCTGCCATTGGAAAGAAAGTTTTCAATGAAAACAACTATGCTGATCCTTTTGCGGGTAGACATGACGACGTGTCCCTTTGTGGTGGGCTCCTCTAAACGTACTTTTAAAGTTAAACTTATTCCAGTTCTGAAGTACTTTCAATTTTTGTCAGACAAATCAAACAGTCGCAGCAAGCTTTTCAGACTATCCTTAGAGCTAAGTGAGTACCTTGAGTCCTCTGCACACGTCACCACCAATCACCAACACATCGGAAATGGAACCAACTGATGTCTTTTTGTTTCTCCGATTATATCTATGAAGTGACCCAGTCAACATCAGGAAAGAGGAATATCAGTTAGTGCCAAGGAACGGAATGAGTTCAGAACAAAAAGAAGGAAAGGAAGAAGGCTCCAAGGAAAAGAACGAAACGAGTTCAGAGGAAAAGAAAGAAAAGAAAAACGGCGCTCAGAGAAACCTCTCAGAGATTGATGTTTGGGAATGCGAGAAATCAACAAGAACAAAACTCGCGAATAGATGCGGTAGACGAAAGCCCGTTGGAGTACTCGTCGACTGGTATTCTTCCATTTTAGTCTTCGCGTTCTTTCTGATCAGCCTAGAATCATTAATCTCTATTGCTTTGAGTGTGGGCTTGACAGTCTGTGAGTGTTCGTGTTTGAACGGAGCAGTGATATCCATGGCGACTGTCTTTCTCACCATACATGCTTTTTCCAACTTTGTTGCTTGTAGACACTTATCATCTTTTCGTAAGTATCTTGGTTGCGTCTTCTATGGTGACCGATATAAGATAGAAATGCCTCATAGATCCTGATCCATCCCTCTCCAACCCTTTCCAGGAGAATAAAGATACGATTGACGGATCGGTGATGAATTGGGTTTTGCTTTCGTTTGCTGTGATCACTCCAATGTCAAGCTCTATTAGTATGGCGTTTTCACGCCGCGAAATGGCTTTGGGTCATTTCTCTGTGATCAGGGCAACGCTTTTGAACATCTACTCAGCTCATGCGTGTTGGGATTGGGCGAAGGATGGAAAGCCTGGTCGAGACCCCAATCACGACTGGTTGAAGCAATGCGATACGGTGCTGCAGGCTTCGTTGCAGCTTTGCTCAGAGTTAACACGCATGCTTACCCTCCCCAGTTTCAATCGGGCTCGGCATCGTGTCACGAAATATGGTAGGGACGAAGCGAAGGAAGTTGAGAAGCTTGTCGCCCAACTCCATGTGATAATTTTGCAACGCATGGCTGCCATAACAGATCAATGCGAAGTATTCAAATATCAGGGTCTCCCTCCCAATGAAGCCACTCGTATTCGTCAGTGGGAGCGAATGGTTACAGAGAGAATTGGTGAGCTTGGGCGGAGTAGAGCTATGGGTTGAAATTTTGCTTAGTAAACTCATTCCTGTTCTTTTGATGTTTGAAGAGATGTTGTTGGCCATTAAGAGGTACCGCACCCCTCAAGCTCTGCGAAGTTTTGCTCGACTCTTTTCTGTCTTTCTTCCCCCCTTGTACGCTCCCTACTATGGCCAAATGGCGAAGGACCTGGATTCCTTGGGACTTGCCATCGTTTTTTCGGCAATTACTTCAATTGCACTGACTTCACTTTTCGAAAGCATCAATCAAATAGAAGATCCCTTCACTGGGATTGTAGCTTTGGATAGCATCAACATGAGCAAGGAATTGAAAGGAGACTTCCGTCAACAACTCTTGGCCTATCGCCTCCATCACTTTCCCGATGCAGCTAATCCTTATCAAATGGAGGACTCAATCATACAGATAGAAGGAGCATTAGACGAACAATATGACACATGAGAACGTCGCGGGAAAATAGAGACAATGTCCGTGAAATAGAACTTTAATTTGCTAAGAGGTCCCTAAGAATATTGACAATGCCGTCAACATGTACTAGCCCAACAACGCATACGATGGGTCTACTATCTTCTTCATCTAGCGCCTTCATACATAGACGTGCAATTGCCTCGTCCCGATCGGGAACCAACACTTGATGCAGCTCTGGCGTTGAGCTCTTGCTATACGCAGCAGATGCCCGGGCGGTCTGGATTTGCCGCCTTCGACGTTCCCAGTCGACCATCGATTCGCCTCGCTTTCGATTGATCGGATCCGATTCTGATGCCCCAATTGTTTCTTTCAGGGCCGTCTGCGCCAGCTGGATCCAACGTCGAATAGTCATTGCTTTTGATATTCGTCGGACTAGTACATCAAACTCCAAATCGGCCGGCACCACCTCAGTCCCCATAGAGTCAGCTACCAAAACAGCTACTTCAAATTCGTTCTGACGAGGAAGCAACCTGTTCTCTTCTTGCGATGTCAACGATCTCTTGACTAAACTGGACCAAACTAAGCCAATCGTCACCAGCATTCCTGAGAAACCAGCAATGGAAAGTCCGGTAGAAGCCAAGGAAGGAAAAGTCCCAAGGGCTTTTAACAAGCTTGTTTCGTTTTTAGTAGCAACCACACTTTGTGTTCGTACGCGTTGCAGTCGCGATGGAGGAAACTCAATAATCACCTTGGAAGGTTCCAACGTTTCCAAGACAAGCTTAACATCTTGTGCTGAAGTCGATCCTAAATGCACAGTTCCCAGAATGAAAAGATCTGGACGGAGGTGTACCAATAGCCCTTGTTGAAGGAGCGGCTGTAAAGGTGGAGGGGTTTTTGTTGAGAACCCATGGCCACAAGGAACAAGAACATTCAGCAGCAGAAAGAGGAGACAAGGTGAAGAATCATGAGTGCCATGTCTTGTCATCAACATTAGAAGGTGCTTTCTACAGCCTAGGACTCGTAATAAGCAATCAAAGCATTCTTAAACTTTTCAAATCGGCAGTGATGTGAGCACCAATGGTAACATGGTATCTTTGCTGTGGAATCCAGTCTCATATCTTTGGTTGAAAAGGAAGAAGGAAATGTTGGTGGTGTCAGGATCCGTCAGATGGTGACGTACTTTGGCGCAATAATTGGGGGAACGAGGCTGCGTATTTTTCTACCTGGAATTTGTACTGCATTCTCTTCAACTTTTGCTCTGCGCCTTCTCGCATCAACTGAAATCACAAAACAGCCACCAACAACAAAACTCAAGAGCATCATCACCCATCAACGACTTCAAAACACGAACTCCAGCAAGATTGAAGTCAAGAACAGTACCTCGCCACGAGAATCTACACTGAAGTTTATATTATGAGAACCGAAACAACACCATTGCTACT
Organism: Cylindrotheca fusiformis; assembly: GCA_019693525.1. Lineage (NCBI taxonomy): Eukaryota > Bacillariophyta > Bacillariophyceae > Bacillariales > Bacillariaceae > Cylindrotheca > Cylindrotheca fusiformis. Next base: position 30,886 of record JAAMXS010000759.1, on the reverse strand, counting down.
TTTGACACTGGCGTCTTTTCTGGGAGCTGTGGGCAGTTTTTCATCATCCTCACGAGTGGGGTGTAGTCAACAATCTACGCCTGGCTTGAAACGACAGCAGAAAGTCAGAAACTATCGCAGCTCTTTGCATGCCCATAAGAATGGAAAATATCAGCATACCCTAGCGATTTTAAGTATGCCATCTACGTCTACAGACAAAATTGCCAACGAAGCCATTCTAAATGAAGCTGTCCGCCAAACGAACAAGTTGAGCGTCGTTTTAAGGGCACAGGGAGGCAAGACACCTTCTCTCGCACGGTTACGGCGGTATGTGGGTGAAGTTTATTCATCCTTGTGGGATGTGGCCATGGGAAGTGGTACACCCGACTTTTGTGATGTCGTCGTTTATCCTCAGAATTTACCGAATGCAGCTCCCGAACAGTGGATTCATCATGCCCCAGACCTAGACAGTGTATGTGGTCACGATTCGATATGTGGATGGATATCTTTTTCCGCCCTTGGCAGAGGATTACAGTTCCAAGCCACGGATGGTGATGGCTTTGGTGGATTGGACGCCCATGTGCATGCTCTCAACGCCGATCGAACGACACGCGGCTTGTCGCCAGTGGAAGCGATTCATGTGAATCCATGGCCACTCGGAGCATCTGCGGAAGCTCAGAAGGAAAACTACGTCAGTTGGCTGGATGACGAACAGTACGAAGACGAAAGGACTTCGTCGCCAAGGTCGAAGAATAATGTGGTGAACGGCGAAAGTGAAACAGGTGATGATGTTGATGATGATTTCACTGACTCGGATGACGGCGCGTACGGTCAACTTGTTGGAGGGGCTCGCATTCCACAGAATACACTGTACGAGAAGGTAGCCGTGGGAGGAACTTTCGATGGAATGCACTATGGCCATCGCAAACTATTGACGCTGGCGGTGAGTTCGGTCAATCCGTATGGTGGACAACTTGTGGTTGGTGTTACTGTCGATGCAATGTTGCAACACAAGAAGTTTGCCGAAGAGATCCCACCTCTTGCTGAACGAATGGCCCATGCAAAAGAGTTTATCTATCGATTGGCACCGGGGATCAAGAACCGGGTGAGAATGGTGGCCATCTCGGATGAGTATGGACCAGCGGGAAAGGAAAATGAGGGAGAAGATTTTGACGCTTTGGTACTCAGTCATGAGACATTGGACAATGGGTGTCAGTTGAATAAACATCGAACTCAAGAATTGGGATACAAACCGTTGACTTTGTTGTGTACGAGGCGAACGGAACCACATGGCATGAGCAGCACTGCTCTCAGACGTATACGATCGCAAAATCAACGAAAAAAGGAAAAGACGGATGCCAGCGCTAAGATATAGTGCAACAAGTAAGCAAAATGAATGCGAATGATGTTTTTACTTCTAGCTGGGTCGACGTTGTCTCGTGGACTTCGTTTTTGGTAGACAAAACCTAGCCCCTTCGCCCGATGGTTCGTTTTGTAGGAAATGTCGTTCGAGTGTGTTCGATTAGTTGGAATTGTTATTCGTGACTGGTATGGATGACTGTGTGGTACTAAATGTCCGCCCATCCAGAACAGTACAGTATGTAGGTGGAACTTACCGTTGGATCTTGCCCTTCGCATCAAATCGGAAGACCAATGAAGGATGATCAAAACCGAAACAAGAATGCCATTAGTGACTTTAGAGTTGCTTCACACCCAATACTGCAATTCTCGAAATACAGCGTGACGTTTAGTACAGCATGACAACTTTGGCAGGATCGAATGCTTGCATTCCAGCATCAGGTAAATCTTTATTTGCAGATGCAAGAGCTCCCGACCATCTCTTGCAATCTGTGATCTGACACTTTCGTCCCTCGTCTGAACAACTTGTAGCTCCCGTGACGACACAAGTGCCTCCACTTCCCAACACCACGAGAGGCGAACCTTGTCCACTAGATGGAATGGAAGGTCGTCTGAATTCGGGAAAGTCTATCCTTGCGTATCCCAGTGGGAAATTATGTGTCGTTGTTTCATTGAAAGATGACGAAACCTTGCCCAACAGCAAGTTGCCTTCCCTAGTTTATCGAGGTCATCAGTTTGCGACATCTGTCGTCAAAATCAGCACATCCGGCGCCTATGTTGCTTCCGGTGATTCCCGTGGCAAACTACGGGTATGGGCGTTGGATCACGAGGAGCACCTGGTCAAGTTAGATACGGTCGGGTTAACTTCTGAGATTCGTGCCATTGCTTGGGATGGCGAATCCAAACGTATTGCCTTTGCTGGAGATCGTCTTGACAATTCTGCTGTTTGTACCAAGGCCATTCAATGGGACACAGCAAATTCTCAGGGTACGCTGTACCAGCATCAAAAGGGCAAATGCTGTGCTGTGGCATTCAAACCCAATCGCCCTTTCCGAGTTGTGACGGGAGGACGCGAAGACGGAAAGATGCATTTTCACAAGGGTCCCCCCTTTGTAAAGATGCCAGTCGAAGGGGATGTTCCGTGTGAAGGGGCGCATTCCAAGGGAATTACAGACCTCCGATACAATTCGGATGGAACATTGGTGGCTTCGGTTTCTGGAGACAAGAGTATTTGTATTTACGACGGCAAAGACTTATCGCTGAAGACCAAATTGGAAAATGCTCATTCTGGATCTATTTATTCTTGTTGCTGGAGTGGAGATAATAAGAGTCTCATGACGGCGTCGGCCGATGGAACCTGCAAGTTGTTTGATGTGAGCTCCGATGGTACCTCTGTCACAGAAAAGCATACTTGGAAAGTGGCTGAATTTCAGCTTGGCAAGCCCTGTGACGATAAGACCCCTCGTGGTGGTTTGCAACTGGGGTGCGCCTTTGTGGGAGGCAAAACTCCGATTTCGGTTAGTACAAACAATCAAATTGCCATCCTACCAATGCCTGGTGATTCGAAGGAGATTGAATTGTGGACTGGTCACTGTGCACCAATTGGTGCTGTGGCCTTTGATCAGGATAAGAAAATTTTCTACACTGGTGATAGTGATGGAATTTTGGTCAAATGGGATCTTGAGAAGATTAAGGCGATTAACCGCGTTGTTCCTGCTGATAACGACGATCTCATGTACACCGTTCATGGAGGTGCTGTCAATGGTATGACGATGTTGAAGGATTCTCAACTTCTTAGCGTTGGCTGGGACGACACTGGATACTATACCAAGGATGGTAAACTACAAGGTGGCAAATTGGATCTTACAGCCCAACCCAAAGATATATCAACCGGAACCAGTTTGACTGCCATTGTTACAGTAGAGGGAATCATGTTACTCAAGGATGGAAAACAGGTTTCGAGTGGATTGTGCAGTTTGAGCTACGATGCAAATGCCGTCTGTGTTTCTAAGGATGACAAGAAGATCTATGTTGGCGGAGATGATAACAAGATTTACATCTATGAGCCAACTAGTGACTTCAAGCTCAAGGAAGTTCATGTAATTGCGGGTGAGCATCTCAAGCCCATTCATTCGTTGGCTTTGTCCAACGACGGGACCAAGTTGGCTGCCGGTGACACAAGAGATGTCTGTGTTTACAATGTATCGGATTATAAACCGATCATTGGCAAGTCTCGTTGGTGCTTTCACTTGCAAAGGATCACGAGTATTGCATGGTCCGCAGATGATAAATACCTTGCAACTGGTGGATTGGATGATTCGATTTATTTGTGGTCTTTCGACAAGACAATGAGACGAATTCATTATCCTTTCACTCACCGTGGTGGCGTTGTTGGAATTGCATTCCGAAAGGATTTAGAAGGATTGAAGTTGATCTCTGTTGGCGGAGACTCGTGCATAGTTCAGTGGGACTTCACTGCCGATGCGAAGGCAAAATTCAGTTAGACTATTACAAACATGAGTCTGCAGGAATTGCAGCATAAAGATTAGAAGACAGTCAAATATGTTCTACTTCAATCACTTTGGTGGACAGCTAAGATCCCTTCGTCATATAGTGATTGTGCAATGGCCACTTTGTCTTCAATTGTGTCGTGAAATAAATCATTGACCAGGATCCAATGAGGTTCCGCTGTAGTCAATAGTTGTTCCAATGCTGGACCGTCGTCCATCTCGTATTCCATTGGGCTCAGTGGATTGCCCTGGTATTCTCTTGAGTTTTCCAAACAATGGTATACGACTGCCCTTTCATCTTCGATGACGAGTCGGGCAATCCCTGGCCGAGCAAGTCGACACATCGTATTGGGAAGAATTTCAACATTGTCTCCAGAGGTTCCGAGATTCGTCTTTTCCTTTTCTTGCTTCGTTAGAGCAGGTGGCTGACGCTCTGACATGTATCGTTTGGCCATCTGATCGCAAGCAGCATCTACCATTTCATAAGCCTACAGATCCGTTCAGCACACTTGATTATTCAATGAATTGCCACCGAATCTGACAGTAACAATGAAACTTACCGCCTTGGCGACCTTCATAATCCGTTTCTTGGCTTCGGCACGAAAATGGTCTTGAAGCATCTTCCGAATCTTTGCTTGCTCGTCTTCGTCACCAACTTTCTTCATCGATTCTGGCAATTTCTCATCCGACGGTTCTTCAAACATTACACCCATGTAGTCTAGAAATCCCCTTGGCAGTCCCTGTCGGAGACTCACGGATGTTTCGCTCTTTGCCGCTGTTTCCAAGGCCTCTGGTATGATCATTTCCAACAAATCTGCCCAAGCCCACTGTTGCATGGCACTTACAGTCAAGTGCAAAGAATGCTTGTTATTATCTTCCAAGGTGCATGCTTGGTGTATCCATCCTCGTGGCATGTACAAGAGATCACCTTCTTCCAAAGTGATGTCCATGACTTGAGTCAGATTCTTTACTTCTTCGACTGAATAATCCTCCGAACTTGCTCGCGGTAGCTTCAATGTAGGCTCGTAGACCTTCCAGCGTTTGCTCCCCTGCAGCTGTAGGCAGAAGGCTTCAATGTCGTCGTAGTGAGGAGCAAAACCCTGGGAAGCGTTCGGTGGTGTTAAGTATGCATTCGCGCCCACCATACATTGTAACTCCAATTCTAGAGTGCTCAAGAGAGCATGTACAGGATCAGCATGTTTGTGCGGACAAAGAAGTCGGATTGTACATCCATCGTCGTAGTTCTTCCAAAGTTCTTTGCTTTTCACCACAACTCCATTCTCTTCTTCCTCTTGCTTCTGTGGCAGTTTATCAAGTGTCAGTCTTCGTTTCACACCAGCTTCATCTTTGGTATACTTCGTCACGTTTAAATCTTGACTATAATATAACGTTTTCTCCTTTGAAATCTTCTTGATACTCTCTAGCGAGAGCAGTCCTTCATACCGCCGTTTGTTTTTCCCACGCACCAACAGTGGCTTCTTTTCCCAGTATTCCTTGTAAAATTTTGCCAAAGGTATTGGATGGATGATGGCTTGAAACAGACAAGAAGCTCGTTCCTCTGCTTGCAGTCCGTCTAGTAATTCTTTGATTTTTTCATTTTTGGGCTCTTTGAAACGTAAGATTTCTGTAATGTCGGCTTCTATGAACTCGGGCAAATCAGTTGTTGCGTCAGGCATAACAACGTTGGCTGGTTCCATTTCCACCTTTTCATCATCTTCAACTTGCATCAAAGTAGGATCGTTTGGAACATCGTTGTTCGCATCTACGTCTGCGTGTACCTTCGCTTTCTTCGTTGGCGCTTCTGCTTCATGCCCATTCTCATTGTGCTGCTCCGCCTTCTTTTTGTTCTTCTTGGCTCGCTTCTTAGCGGCACGGGACATTCCGCTGGAATTCTGCGAATCAGGCTTCATACTTCACTCTTCGGTAGTTTTGCAATCTCAAAAGGTCAAGTCTGTACAGTAGTCATTTTTATCACTATTCTTTTCAACATTGGGCTTGCTCAATTCATTTCGGTGGTATCGCAAGTTCTCATTTTTCGATTTTTTGAACGGATGGCGTTCAGATCTGACGGACGAAGAAAGACGGCGTAGGAAGCATCCAAGTCCTGCATCCTACACACATACTACACAATTGTCCGCAAAACTAAATCAGTACATTAGATACTGCTGGAATCCGTTGACAACTCAGATTCAAATAAAATATCCGGGTCTTTCTTCTCTTTCCTTCAGAGATTTCAAAAATTATATAAAGTCTTCAGACTCGTAGAAATGAAAATGTTTCGTTTTGCAAAACTGCAACGGTTTGAGTGTCACACCGACAAGAAGACTTCGGAACTCACTGTTTTTGCCCTCCAACATATTTTCCTCACGCAAGACGACAGCAGAATCTGTTTGTATCCAAGCAGCCACCTTCGGATTATCGATTGCATCACTAAAGCAATCAGCAGTCGGTCTAAAGTTTCAAACGGCGCGAATTCCCTGAGCATTTCATTCAACAATCGAAATTCCCGCTGTCAAATAAAGGAAAATGGTGAAGAGCAACCCAAAGGGAAGCGTCCCTGCTGGCCCTTCTTATGGAAGCAAAAAGGAAGTCTCACGATATCCACCACCGCCTCCACCGCATCATATGTATACCATGATGCCGATGCCGCCAAGGCCGTTCGATGGCAAATCTTCACAGAAAGGACCGCAAGGATATCCAGGACCTTACCCCCCGAACATGCCCCCTCATCACCACATGCCATATCCTCCCATGCCACACCACTATTACCCTCATATGTCGATGCACCCAAGCCATCGGCATCCACCGCCACCAGGAAATCTCAAGAAGAAGCCCCAAGGCCTTCCAAATATGCATGGAAAGTCTTCCAAGCCACTTGGAGGAAACCCTGTCCCCCCAGCAACCATGCCAAGGCCAACTGGATTTCCCGTCAAGAAACAAGCCATCAAGTGGTCGAAACATGAAGATGATACTCTCAAGCAAGCCGTAGAGGAGCATGGGGCCAAAAACTGGAAACTTATCTCGACTCGTCTTCCTGGACGAAGTGAAGTGCAGTGCCTTCATCGATGGCAGAAAGTTCTTAAACCCACTTTGGTTAAAGGACCATGGACAGCAGATGAAGATCGTAAAGTAATTGAGCTCGTCAAAAAGTATGGCGCAAAGAAGTGGTCCTTGATTGCTTCAAACTTGCCAGGAAGGATTGGGAAACAATGTCGTGAGCGATGGCACAACCACTTGAATCCTGATATCTCCAAGGAAGCATGGAAGGAAGAAGAGGATCGAACAATCTTGGACGCTCATATGACACTGGGAAATCGTTGGGCGGAAATTGCGAAAATGCTACCTGGAAGGTATGTTCACTGTCGACCAAAACGGATTCAATCTCCAGTGGCCCATGACTGACACTCTCTCTTATACGTGCAGAACTGACAACGCTATAAAAAACCATTGGAATTCATCCATGCGACGAAAGATCGAAAAGTACTTGGCGAAAAAACAAGGCTGCGACGAGGCTAACATTAGATACACGGACGATGGGCGTTTCGATTTCATGGGCGATCTAGAAGGAGTGCTAAGTGCTGTCCGTGGAAAAGAAAACCTTGGAAAGACAAAGAGGAGTGATAGAAAGTCAAGAAAGTCGAGTACCAAGAAGAAAAAGTACGATGTTTCGAAAATGCCACCCATGGGTATGCCACCGCCATACATGCCTTATGGTTTGCCTCCAATGTCGTACCCTGGAATGCCTCCACACCCAGGAATGTATCACCCCGACATGCCAATGGCACCCTACGGATATGGAAAGCCGATGGTCAAGCAACCAAATATCAGCTCTAGTAGCAAGACATCAAGCGACAATAATATCCCTCTGGCACCAAAGCCAAGCACCGATGAACTAGCAACTGCTTTTTCCCCAAGGAAAGGTTATAAATCCGGAGCAGCTGCACATCACTATCTTCAGGACAACAGTTCCACTCCAGGGCCCGTATCCTTAGAACATAGCGGCAGGTCTTCATACTTCTCAAGCTCTCGAAAGTCAATATTCGATTCTCCAAGGAATTTCGGAGATGGCATGCTCCATGGAAGCCCTGCTCTCAATATGAACATCAATGGCATGACGCCCCTGTCTACCCTGAAGGGTACATTTGCTACACCCTATTCATCAGAATTGTTTTCCGAGCTTTCATTAGAAGATAATTTGAGCCTAAACAAGGCACTCTTTGCGGATGAAGACAAATACTCGAAGACTCCTGTATCAAAGACGCCCCAATCAAAATCAAGTGCTGGGCATGCTCCCCGAGAGATGAAACTCAACTTTTGCGGCTCGGATGATTCCATGACAAGTTTCATTTCTGACATGCGATACAACCGAGTATCAATCTCACCAGTGTCGCACAAGAGCAAGACCAAGAGGGGTATGGAACAAGCGGTGAAGACCCCTCCTCGCAGCGTATCCAAATCGATCCATTTCGCGGACGAAGAACGCGATGATGTTCTTGGCTCTGTTTCCAAAATTAATAGCATGATGCCTACAGTTACGGCTACATCGGAAGCCCAGACACCAATGAATGTCACTAATATTACACAGGATTCAGCTGACAAGAGGGACGTGGCTGGTCCAAGTCCATTCAATGCATCATTAACACCAATTGGAAACTATGATGAGAGTTTCTGGGGCCGTCAGCTCGGCTTCAGTCCACAAGAAGCTTCCTTGACTCCATTTAAATCGCCTTCTTTGCCGTCATCAATAAAGAAGAGACGGACGCCTCTTGCATCTTTGGCAGTGAACACATTGCATGCAAAATCGCCTTCAAGTTTGCGAAAGTCGTCGATAAGGAAGCTTGTTGATATCAAGGCCGATCCTGAAGGATCACCTGCTGCCAAACGACAACGAACGGTAGAAGCTACGCCGACAAAAGATTAACGTCTCAATGGCAACCTTTGATGCACGTTTCTGTTTCCATCGAAGCTGTATCTCGTTATATCTACATAAATTAATAGAATCATTTTGGGGTTAACTTTTCATGTTTCTTATGGTGCGAATGACAAAGATGCTAATGAAGGTTTATCCATCTCTTTCTATGTCACTGTGCGGCATTCAATGGGACTTCATAATACTAGATGCTTGATTCCCTCGACTACGCGTTTGTGTCTATTGTTCATCGCTATAATATTCTGTGCTTCTGGAAAAAGCTCACAATATGCTGTGCCTGGGTAAATCCCGTCAGCAAGAGAATCCCGACATGTAAAATTGGCCAAAAGATTGTTGCTTGATGCATCGCATCTGTCTTTTTGTGATAAATTGTATCGTGCTCCCTGATCAGATCAGCTGTTTTCAACATGACATTCATTTTCTTTTCGTAGTGAAACAGTTGCTCTTGAATAAACGTCAAGTGCGAGTTTACGTCGACTGGGCGTTCTTCCTGATCAACTTCTTCCACAAACAATGAAAATCGCATGGCATTCTTGGTTCCAGCTTTCGATGCGCGTATACAAACTTGCAGTTCCCCCACGTCTTGATCATTTCGATATCGCTTGTGGACTTCAAAATCAATAGTGCCAGTCTCCTGGACTAATTCCGTACTCGATGGTTTGTGGTTTAGCAGCGTGGTCCCTCTGCTAGGTGGCCCTACAGTGTGGGTGTTGTAATTGACGGTCACATATGTGGGAGCGTACTTTTGGCCCTCAACCCTTTTGTCGATATCTAGAAGAAAGAGCAGATACACAAAGCAAGAGTGAGATACGGGACAAAAGCCTTCACATGAGGTCTTCAAAATTGACTTACCAGGAGCGTCATAGTGGATTCTGAGCAGAGTCTCTTCGGGTGCTTCGACTTGTACGCACACTGCCCGTGGTGTGGTTACAAGGAAATAAGGTTTTGCAGTTACTGCTGGCAGGACGAATGCCATGCACACTAGAATAGGCGATAGAGGAGCCATCATTTAATTGAAACCTTGTGATGCTGCTTGTCAATCTTCCCTGCTCCCTTGTTGACGGTGTAATTGAAAGGAAAGAGGTCGCCAATGAAGACTGGGTTCGTAGCCTCCGTTGATGTTGTACCATTGTGTGTGTGTTTTGTTGGTGCCTCCTACTTCGATCACTTCGACTAGAATTCTTATTCCCTATTCTCCGATCCTTTTTTGGTAAGTGTTTGATGTTTGATGGCGGAAACGTTCAACACCTCCCATCTTTGTTGCAAACATCGACATGAACTTGTCCAATAGTTTTCTTTTGCTTCTTCCATGCACCGTCTTTGGGTGGAGCCTATCTTCCATCGTTTCTTCAAATCTTGGAATTTTCCCAACAAAAGAAGTGCTAACTGCTCGCTTCGCATCATTCGACTTTTCATCGACATCTGAATGGGATACTTATTATCAAGAAGAAGGAGAAGAAGCCATTGAATGGCATTCTAGCATTTCGTTGGAGACAGTTGCGTCCCTCATACCTCCGGGTTCCAGATGTTTGGTTCCAGGATGCGGCAATTCCAAACTTCCTCAAGTAATCCTGTCGCAGGTGCCTGACTGCAGGGTAGCTCTGTTGGACTCATCACAGACTTGCATCGATCAACTCAGAGAAGAATATGGGTCTTCCATTTCCGATTATTTCTGTGGAGATGCTACCAAGTTGTCCCAGTATTACCCTGCACAAGACGGCGAGGAGAAATTTGATATAATCATAGACAAGGGACTGTCGGATGCGATCCTGTGTGGAGAGGGGTGGAACGATCCTTTGAAACGACTTTTTGAAGAGGCAGCCACAGTTCTAAAAGAGGATACAGGTCTGTATGTTTTGATTAGCTACAAGTTGCCAAAATCGACCCAAGAATTCATACGAGAGGTAGGCAAGGATGTTGGCTTCGAATGGCAGTTTGAGCTACCAGACTCGAACAACCGAGTATCGGTTTCAATTGCCCAAAGAAGGAGTCAATAGCTCTAGCCAAAGACCGCATTCAAGTAGAAAAATGTCCCTAAATCAATATATTCTTTTCTGTCCAAAAAGAGCCAATAGGGAAAGGCTACAGTGCTGCACCTTCCAGGCCCGGTTTTAATAATAATATCTGTTGGGAGAGAAAAGCTCGACAAGCATTGGGACGATTGAAGAGGATCAGTTAGACTCAACTTCGGTTTGGTGTGCGTTTGTCGGTCTACGTACGTTCTCTTCGTCCGACCATCAATTCCATGCATAGATTCGTTGATTCCGACCCGCTCGAATGCTTCTGATTCGAACTTTTTCCAAGTACGTGGTGAATGCACTTACATTCAAGAAGTCCCACCATTTGGTTGAGATTGCACAAACGAGATACTCGGAAGGATACACACAAGTCTGCTCCACTGTCTGATCATCAATCTAGTGTCTCCTTCTAGTTGCGCTCGTGAATTTAATAGAACGCTGTGTCCCGTACCGTGCCTTATAGCCTTGGCACAATGATCAAGAAACGATGTTACGAAGTGATCCAATTCAATTCCATTCTCCGGTTTCTGACCATTGCAGCGCTCGGAGTGAATACAGTCTCTGCTGGATTCATTGATATGGAGACCCCACTTGACAAGCGAACGACAAGGTCGCTGATTGATGGTTCCGTATACCATCTGGTGAGTGTCGAGCAATGACCTGTATCATCGGCTTTTCTTTGTATTGCTCTGTCCAGTCCAAGCAGACATGCCGACTTTCTTCTAACTCCTCCCCTCACATTCACCACAGGTTATGTCTGATGAATTCAACACTCCCAATCGGACTTTTACGGATGGACATGATCCAGTTTGGACTGCAATGGACAAGCCTGATGACGATTCTTCCTCTTCAGGTGGTGGTTCCCAACAGTTTTACAACTCATCATTTGTATCCACGGAAGATGGCATGCTAAAAATTAGAACACGAGTTGGAAAGACGACATGGCAGCGTTATGATCATGTGAAGAAGGAATGGAAAATGGAACATGCTTATTACAAGTCAGGTATGGTTCAATCTTGGGAAAAGTTCTGTTTCACAGGAGGGATTGTGGAGGTCGATGTCATTCTTCCAGGCGACCCGTTCATTGGAGGACTGTGGCCAGCTATTTGGATGCTTGGAAATCTTGGAAGAGCGACATATGAGAGCTCAACAAACAATATTTGGCCCTGGAGCTTCGACGTATGCGACAGAGAGCTCCAACCAGCCCAAACAATATCAGCATGCAACACCCAGAATCACTTTGGCATGCATCCTTACCAAGGGAGGGGAGCAACTGAAATTGATTTGATTGAGGTAATGACAGGTGACTCCCATGGGCCATTACCATCTACCGATCCACCAATTGAACTGCCATATGGCGACATGACACTTCAGGTTAGTCTTTCATGCTTTTCTACTTCTTTGTGGCCATGCTGAATCCTCTGACTTTCCTTTTTTCGTTATCTGTCCCAGGTGGCACCAGGTGTAACAAAGAATCGACCCCCAAACGGAGCCGCCCCACTATACCAGAGCATGCTTTCGTCGAACGGCCACACCGACCTGATTGCCAACAACTGGTACGAAGGAATTAAGTTTGGGGGCAATACATCTGTCAATCCATACTTCTACGGCACCTATCTAGGCGAAACGAAACCTGGGGAACCTGTTTCACGTTCAAAGAAGCAAGCATTTCAAGCCGATGCTGTTGGTGCTGCACATCAGTTGGTTCCTTCTCACTTCAATACAACTCATACGTTCCGCTTGGAGTGGCAGCCAGGCCCCGGTGGCCGTCTTGATTGGTTTAGCCACGGCTACAAAGTAAATGAAACATTTTATAAAACAGGCGATGGAAACGGCAAGGACTGGGTTCATGCATATAGTATTCTGGATAAGGTATTGAAGGAGACTATGGGATCTCAAATTCCTATCGAACCGTCATATCTCATAATGAACACAGCTGTGTCTTCCACGTGGGGATTTCCATACGACACACCATCCTCATGCCAAAAATGCTACGACTGTGACGACCCAAAGTGTGCATGCACTTTTGCACCAGGGTTTTGCAAGATGTTGCGAGAAGACGACGTTTCCTTGAAAATCGATTCAATTCGGGTCTATCAAAGTCGAGACCCATCAGCACATGTCGGAGCAAACCATACACTCGGATGCGATCCTCCCGAATTCCCCACACGAGGATGGATCAAAGGCCACTCGTATAGATATATGAGAAATGTTCCTTTTTCGTACGCTGATAAAGGGTTGCCTCTTCGCAAGGTTCAGACTGGAGGGGGGCCATGTGAGACAGATGAGGATTGTGGCGGTCATTTAAAGACCACAAATCTGACAGAAGTTTACAACCGTTCTGGTGCAAGCGAAGAACGCCGTTTAGAAGAATCAGCTAAAGATGGGAGGGGCACTTGTGTAGCTGGTTCTGACTTTCAGGGGATATTCTTTGCTAAGAAATCACCGTCCGTTTGCAAATGCAACCCTGGCTTCACTGGGCCAAAATGCCTGGCACAGGAACACATTGACGATACCGAAAGTGCCTACAATAATATGGTGAACAATTCCATCTTTGTCGCCATTCCAGATGTCCAGATCCCTTCATTTATGGGTATTCTCTTCTGTGCGCTGGCCTTGATGCTCGTTGTAGCTAACTGTATGACTGTACGATCTCGGAAACAGGATTCCGTGTCATAAACAACAACAGCATTTCTACATTCTTGAACAAGTGCAGCCAATTATATTGCGTTGAAACGTGTATGCGCCCCAGCTACCGCCGTTGCATTGTTGACAAAGTGCTGGTTCCAAATAGAGTAGGCCACATTCACAATTCATCGAAACGGAAAGCTGGTGTCCACTGCCACCTACAAGCCGTGCTCCAGAAGGAATGAATCAAGTGTTCTCACTAAAGTTTGGTTTGTCTATCTGTTTCATCATTTGATTAAAATATTAGGATGTCAAAGAGTAAGCTCTAGCTTCCCATACTAGACAAGACAAAGCTCGCTGTCTCCATGAGTTTCGCAAAATGCTTGTTTGGCAGCATCCACAGCCGTTTTTGCTTTGGCCTTGAAGGATATAACTCGACCATGGTCTTTAATCTCTTTAAAAAACACGTGAGCTGATTGGGTCTGAAGAAAGCGCCATGCCATATACTTCTCGATGGCAGACGCAGTATGCGCGTGCACCAACTCCACCAAACCAGACGGGGTTAGTTCTGCGCCATCAAGGCTGGACTCTTCCCATGCCACTTCAAGTAAGTCGGTTGAAACGTCCAATTTCATTTCAAGATCTTCTTCAGAAGCCTCGTATACATTGCAGAAATCATCGAATAGTTTGGTGGCTTGTCCCGGAGAGTTAGGAGCATTCATGGCAAAGTGCACAGCCTTGTCAGCGATGGAGTATAGCTTTCCTTCCTTGTCCACAACCTTGTATCGAGCAACACCGTTTGACTTTTGCTCCTTCTCAGAGACGGTTCCAATATGAACCCTTTTTTTCTCTTCAAATTCTACAAAAGTTCCAATGGCATACACTTGTTGCATCATGGAAGCAGCCTCTCCATCCGCCTGGTGATTGTTGGAAAACAAAGGCGAACATGGACTTGGAGAAAGACAAGACTTTACATGAAACGAAGCAACCCTAGTTGCTCCTAGCGAGAGGAGGAGAAGCGAAGCAAGATGACAGTTCATTGCACTTTCTAAATTTTATGCCTGCATTGAATGGTTGATTTTCAGTTTTTATGATCCAACGCTGATTGATCAAAGGACAACGTCAAAAGATACTTTTCCAGCCGTGTTCTGATTTGCGTGATGTCTTTTTTCGGGGCGGATTGGGTGATATGGGCTTTCGGGTGGACTTTGAATTCCCCCAACCTTGATCGTTATTTACCGTTATTTCTGAGCAAATAACAAGTCGAAGTAATCTAACAGCTATCTCATTCTACAGTACATACATATGACTAATTTTTTCGATCACAACGTATCCGTTACGATGCCTCCGTTAGGTATTTTAGTTCGTTAACTTTTTTCCCTTTCCCACAAGCATGTCAACTCGCCATCCAAGTCTACCGTCAAGCTTCATCTCTGCATTCTAATCCTTTCTTTTTATCACCATGGCAGTTTCAGAAAGCACAGCCAAGTCAAAGGAGGAAGTTACGCCAAGCAAAGGGAAATTTAAGAAGAACAGAAAATCGCCCATGCATCATACCATCACCAAGAAGTTGGGAAAGAAAATTAAACAGACGAAGTCCAAGGAGGATGAAAGGACTTCACGGGAATTGGAAATTCACAAAGCGTCGTCGTTTTCTGATTCGGAGGTTCCAACAGAAGATGAGCTTTCTGCACCAGGCACGCCGAATCTGAACATTTTGGAGATAAAAGACCGTTCTCTTTTGAATGACTCAGGTCTTACTCCTGAGACCACCACAGATACAGAGAATCCAATCCCAACTACACCGCCACAAATTCATCGACTAAATGACATTGATGGCAACAAGGGGTCGAAAATTGCAACTGTAAGAAAAGCTGAGAAATCTGCCAAAGTGGGAATTTCCTTTCGTTCTTCAAGGAAGAGCACAGATGTGGTGATTGCCAGCATTGCTGAAGACGGTCTCTTCGCTGATTGTGTTTTAAAGGCAGGACAAAAAGTTTTTTCCATAAATGGGCATTCCTGTGATAGTGCTTTGTCTGCAGCGACACTTGTCAGAGATGCCGTAGGGGAGTTGACCATAGTAACGGTGGACAGGGAGGAAGACGAAACTCCACTGAAGGACATAAGCGCTACGAACCTTACACTTTCGTTTCTAGAATCTTCCTTCATGGGACCAGATTCCGCCAACGCCATGCTAGAGGCTGCTTACCTGAAGGCACAGAAAGAAAACAATGAGATTTTGAAGCAAATGAAGGATATGGAAGAAAGGGCGGCAGCAGAGGAGAGGAAAAAGGTAGACAAGATGCTAAGAGCGACAAAAGAAGGCTCGGCATTCAAATGGGCAAAGATGGCGATTGAAGACGCTGGTGAGGTCATCAACGGTCAGGATTCATCTATGGATGAATCTAATATCCCACCAAAGGAACCTGCCTTTACTGCAAGAAAGATTGATTTCGAGCCAAAGGTTGAGGACAGTTTAGACGGAGAGAAGACACACACAACGCAAAAGAAGTGGAACGCATATTCTGCGGGAATAGCCATTCTACTGACTATCATCGTATTATGCTTTGCCGCAATACATCCTTCCAGCAAGTACAGGGACTCGTTTGACCACGCGTTGAGTGCTACGAAAACCTTCATTTCCCCTCGGTCAACCGTTGCCATTGCTCATCTTCAAAAGCTGCACCATGAAGGTTCGGTCTTTGTCAAGAAAGAGAGTGCAACAGTCAAGCAATCTCTGGGATCAACAAAGTCGAGGTTTGATCTGCATGCGACTATTTTTGAGGTTTTTGCAACGATAGTGAAGTATCGCGATGTCGCGTTCAGGAAAGCCAAGATCTTACTGGGCCTCGAGCTTGATATGGACGGAGAAATCCTTCC
Source organism: Cylindrotheca fusiformis (assembly GCA_019693525.1). Lineage (NCBI taxonomy): Eukaryota > Bacillariophyta > Bacillariophyceae > Bacillariales > Bacillariaceae > Cylindrotheca > Cylindrotheca fusiformis. The sequence goes on along the minus strand of JAAMXS010000759.1, from coordinate 14,582 downwards.
CTTAGCACAACACTATACGGGCGTGTATTCAAATGAACCCTTATCTGGAATGAACGTAGTTGTCAACAACGCAGCTTCGGGTGTCGGGGTCGAACTTGCAAGGACTTTGACTCAATTGGGGGCAACGGTCGTGGCCGTTGATCGGTCTGCACAGAAACTGAATGCTCTTAGGAGCCTAGGTGCTTCATTAGCGACAATTGAGGTTGACATGGAAGATTTAGCTGCGGTATCCAGGTCAGCGGATGAAATCGTAGATCGATTCGGCTACGTTGATCTACTGTTTGGTTTTGATGGTGGCTACTATCGGGGCTTGGGGGAGACTGAACAAGGCTTTGATCAATATTTTGGAGGTAGGTTTGTTTGGGATGAATGAGCGTTTCCTTCCTAGCTCTCATCTTGTTTCTGCTGCTTTCTATTACATAGCATACTACCTCTCTCAATATTTGTTCACGACAAAACTTCTTGAACCAATCAAACGCTCTTCCAGAGGATCAATTTTCCAAGTTTCCTCCATCGCATATATGCTTGTGGATGGTTCCGACTTGAAAATCGATTCGACCAATGGACAGCCACGTGCTAGTCTTCCAAGAGATGTTGGGAGTATTCGGGCCTTTTCCAACTCAGTTTTGGCCGGCATTTTGCACAACCGGTATTTGAGCAGGACGGAACAGGACCTTCGAGTAACCACTCTGTTTCCACAAGCTCTTACTACATCGCTGAGGGTACGATCAGTGCTCTACCAAGTCTTGCAAGATTCCGACGAACAAGTTAGCCCTCGACCACTGCTTTCAACTCTATTGAAGCAGAAGTTGTCAACCTTCAGTTATTTCACAGCTTCTATTGACGACGAAGTCTTGCAAAATGATTTGAGTGAGTGGAGTGAAAAAACAGTCGCCCAATTCTGGTGGATGGACCTTATACCCGAATCAAGAGAAATCCTGAGGGAGGACGGCCAAGAAGTGATTCATCCCCCTGAAGATGAATCGCTTTATGATGGTTTCTTCCAGGGTGGTGTCGCAACCTTACTATCTTTAAGTTCATATACCATCTTCCGACGCTTTGCAACCGCCAAGTTGTCGAATTCCTAGATGGGTGCTGCCCAATCTGCTGCTAAGGAAAATCGGCAATGGGTGGGGGTACATTGCCTAATACGCGTTGTGTAGTTTTGGAAATCTTGTAAAGTCAAAAAGCTAGAATGTTAAATACAAAATTATTGACTGTATACAGTCTCATTGATCGGAGTATTCATGAATCTTTCCATATTATCGATATGCATTTGAGGACTCGTTGAATTGTTCCTCGCGTTCAACACTATTTTTTCCATCTTGAGGTCTTTCTGCAAAGTGATTACTTTGGTTCCCGGTGATACTCTTTCCGATCGCATGTCTGCGACATAATTCTCGTCGTTTGGATCCTGCGTCTCCAAGCGCTTGGATCTCTCATCGGTAATGAAGTATTGCACAATCGGAGGGATCTCGTCCCAATCTGATGTATCGTGCGTCTCTGCGTAAGCATCATCATCTTCGTCATCATCCTCGTCATGGTCTACATTCATCTTCTTACGATCCTCTTGATTTTCACTTTGACCTCCGCTAGATGTACGACTGGAGTCATCTTTTTGTTGTGGTCTGATACGACCAAGCCTCAAAATGAAGATTGTCAAAGCAGCTGCCATGGCAGCAATTTGATGCAGGCCTGTCCCACATGCAACCCCTACCGCCGCAGACAGCCAAATCGTAGCAGCTGTGGTTAATCCATGCACAATGTTGCGACCACTAAAATGCGTCGTGGTAATGACACCAGCCCCTACAAAGCCAACCCCACTTGCAACGTTGGAGGCCATGCGGGATGGATCATGCCGTCCTCCACTGGCGAATCCATAGGCGGAGCAAACGGTAAATGCGGAAGCTCCCATAGCTACCAACGCCATGGTACGGATCCCAGCTGAATGTTTGGCGATGGACCGCTCTTTCCCCAGAGCAGCCCCCAGTAGTGCAGCGTAAACCAGCCGGAGTGATAACTGAAACTCTGCAGCTGCTGAGATTGGATTCGCTAATGAGGGTACGGGAACTTCCTTCACCAAGGGGGCAAGCGTTTCGGAAACTGCGGAAGAAGCCGACGCTTTGAAAGGAAGCAACAACACCAGCGCCAGACCCAGCGCAATTCTCTTGGAGAACTTGAGATTCAACCGTTGAAACAGGCTCTTCCACTGCGAAGGGATCACAGAATCGGAACTTCTGTCCTGCCTTTTGGTACGTTTTCGTTCGCACAATGGAAAAACTGCTTTTCGCAAGTTTCGCAGAGGTGGATCATTGTCAACATTATTCCTACGTATTGAGAAATGCATCGGCCCCATTTTCCGTCTAATGGAGGAGCATGGAGAAGCAGTAAAGGCATCAATTTCAACCAAGTTCATTGTAGAACTAATGAGAAGGGACGTGACTAATAAGAGGCCACATCTGAAATTTCGAAACATGATGGCAATTTATTTCCTGGAAATATAAGTGTCAATGATGTTTGAAGGGCCAACTGCGAGAGGTTTCGTTTTATTGTGATGGCTGGATAAGCCTTGATGGATTCTCATGGAAGTTGCTTCCACCCGAATCATGATTGCAAACTCAGCATTCGACCTCCATGTTAGCCAATCACAATTGCCAAATGACGTCTGTCACTTCAGATTTCGTTTCCGTGCGAGACTTCACCTCAGGATTGATTGGCTGTCCCGCCTTTACAGCAGATGACTCCACCTGGTATGTACAGCCTATACCGGGTGCTGACTGGGTTGAGTACCCAGTACTGACCGGGTAGTGTTCCGACCTCGTACAGGCAGAAGCTGCGCGCGCACTGTCAATGGGATAACTCTCCTCGACTCCTCCGACTGGTCCTCGGAGTAAACTCAAGAGGCCCTGAAGAATCAAATTAGATATTCAGCCTCCAGCTCCTACCCCATGTGCCGTATGCACAACATAGAGCTTCAAGACCAGTGAAAACTTTTCATTTTTAACGCTGCTGTCCAGAGTGGATGCCATCGGAAATGATTGTTGTTGCCTCAGGTGGTGTATATTCGAATCTATAGTACTTCAGTATCTAAATTACCTGTACAGCAATGTCGACGAAAGTAGCATCCCCACCAGCAAGAAATGGCAGAATATTGGAAATTACAATTTCCGAACCACAGTTGATTCGAAAGTTTCTTCTTGCCGTTCTATTGGAGATCTTGGTGGTTCTGCTGTATACGTCACCCTCCGCTCTCAATGCAGCCAGCATTGCTGACCTCCAAAGAGCCAACTCTAGCAGCGAAAGGATTTCCTTGTGCTCATAGAACGCAAGTTTTCGATTTATTTGTGCAATGTAGGCTTCTCTGACATCGGCGGAGGGCAGGCTTCCAAGTTCTCCAATCATTGCCAAAATGTCCTTCTTCCACTTTTTCAGACCCAGACAGTTCAAACGGTAGCTGGTAGCAAGTTTGGTAAAAAAGACCAGCAAATCCCGAGAATCGCAGTGATTTGCAATGGCGGAGTAATATTCCAAGCCCAAGGCAATGTCCGGAAAGAACGACCGTTGCGTATTGAGTAAGCGCTCGGCCAGGATAACAGGTCCACCCAGCTTGCACACATAGGCCAATGGAGTATTTCCATGTTCATCACAGTGTATGACGTCCGACGGATATGTGTTTAGCAGCATTCCAAATACTTGTAGCGATGGTCTTGCCGAGAGACAAAGAAGGTGCAATGGGGTCATACCAAATGGATCCACAAAATGCCCAAACTGAGTCACGTCATGGAACATGGGGGCGGCTGGCTTTTGCATGCACGCAAAGAGGCCAAGTTTGGTGCTGGCCGTATCAGGATCAGCACCGTGGGAAATTGCCTTCATCAGCCTTTTGTGTTTCCCTGCTTCGGAATAATTGGTCTGATAGTAACATACCTTGTGGACTGGCAGTCCCTCAAATCGTCTTTCCAAGCGCTCAATATTCACACCAAACTGCAGAGCAATGTGGCTCATACACCACTCAAAGGCCTTGTCTCCAAGTCGGTTCACGGAGGGCGGGATTTCAATATTCACAAGAGACTCGCAACTTAAAAATGCCTGCTCACCAATCCGACGCAGACCCTTGGGTAGTTCTACCGACAACAAGTCATCGCAATACGCGAACGCAGATTTCTCAATCACCACCACGGTCCATGGGATCGCCACAGTCTTCAAGCCGCTGTGCGCAAACAATTCTTCGCTAATTTTGTTAATTCCAGCGGGTATGTGAACGTACTGCAAACTCGTGCAACCATTGAAGGCACCATATTCAATTTCCACAACGCTGTCTGGCACAATCACTCTTCGGAGCGCCTCACAATCTCGAAAGGCTTCTGCTCCAATGACCTTTAGAAGTTTTGGAAGTGTTACTTCCATCAGAGAACTGTGCGCATAAAAGGCAGAATGAGGTATTTTCTTGATCGTGTCATCGATTTTGATGCGAGTTTCTTCGGGATCAATCGTTGAATGGAATAATATCATGTGATTGGAGTATGCCTTTTTCTTCATTGTTGCAGTAGTGTTGTTGTTGTTGTGAGTGAGGTATCATTCATCCATTATACTATATTACTACGACTTATTTCTCTTTTTGTGTGACAAGAAGGGAACATCAACGAGTTGTAATCTTGATGTGTACCGCTTAATAGTGTCAGGAGTGGTGAGATGGAATGCCATCCAAAAAAAAAGAGGCAAACACCTACCACCATCCTACGTGCATTCTACCAGCTCTGGTCGTGCTAAAAAAAATGAGGTCATGAAGGGAAGCACTCCGCAATAAAGAACACATGACCGGGTGTGAGAAATGGAACGTACGCAAGAACGAGAAAACGAAACCCATATGTAACGGCTAGAATGCATGGATTTATCAAGTATGTTCGCATTTTGCGGTCCAATGCTCCATACAGTTTGACGGAGAACAGACAGACCTATTCCACCTACTCGACTCAGTCGAGCAGAGATTGAGGGCTGATCCAAGTGTTCGATGCAGACGAGGAGGGAACAGACCGCCTCACTGCATTGTCACTTGTCACTGTTGCTTGCTGCAATCTTTGGAGATTAGCTGGATCTTGACGTTGTGTCATTGAACCCCTCCTCCCAAAGGAACCATGCCGAAACAGTGGTCTACTGTCGTTCCCAACACGTCTCGGGCGGACCGTGGTGACATTCGAAGATCGAAGGATCCTGCGAGCCATCCGGAGTTGGGTTATCGAGGTGTCCAAACCTTGTACGAAGCCCTTCGTCGGGGACAAACCTTGAATCCTCTTGGACCATGTCTGGGATTCCGAGCGGTTTCCACCAACGGTATGGCAACGCCCTTCATTTACTCGTCGTACACGGAAATTGTCGCTCGTGTCGATTGCTTTGCGGCTGGTTTGGATACCTTGAAGTTGGTCCCTCCCAACGAGGACAACATGACGTTGATTGGTCTGTACATGAAGAATTGCATGGAATGGTTCATTGCCGAGCATGCGATTTTCTGTTTGAGTGGAGCGACGGTTCCATTCTATGATACACTTGGTCCTGAATCAGTGGAATTCATCCTCGAACAAACGGGTACCAAAACTGTTGTTGCTACCCGAGCCGAACTTGAGCGTTTGTGCTCAGTAAAGACATCTGGCAAATGCGATCACTTTGATTCTGTGATTCTTGTAGATGGTGTGACACCTGAGGCCGACTCTATGGCCAAGGAAGCGGGACTCAGGGTCATGTCCTTTGCCAAAGTAGAAGCCATTGGAGCGCAACGCATTGCTACATCTGGACACAAGCATCGTCCTCCTACTAGCAACGATATCTTTACCTTTTGCTACACTTCGGGAACTACCGGGAATCCAAAAGGAGCAATCTTGACGCATCAGAATATCGTTTCGGCCATGTCTGGCGCCATGAAGGCTTCCATACTGATATCGATTCGAGATCGTCACCTTTCCTACTTGCCATTGGCACACATATTCGAACGCATTATACAGTGTCAAATTTATGTTCATGGTGCTTCCATTGCCTTTTTCCGAGGCGATCCTCTATATTTGATTGATGACATGAAAGCATGTCGACCAACCTTACTGCCTGCAGCCCCCCGTGTATTGAACAAGATCTATGACAAGGTACGCTTTTCCGAGCGCCGAGTTGCTTTTGTTGGTTATTCGCAAGATATATATATGCATTGTTGGCTCATGCATGTCACCTTGTTCGTTGCTAATTTTTTCTTAGATTCAAGTGGGAATCAATGCAGCTGGTGGATTGAAGAAGAAACTGTTCGACGCTGGTGTGGCAGCAAAGACACACAACCTTCTCACAACCGGTGAATTGAAACATGGATTTTACGATACGCTCCTCTTCAACAAGATCAAGAAGGGATTGGGACTCGACCACATTACTTTCATGGTCAGTGGATCCGCTCCACTTTCCAAAACGGTCATGTACTTTTATCGCATCCTGTTGGGTGTCCCTATCATTGAAGGATACGGCCAGACAGAGGGTGCGGCGTGTTCCACCATTTGCGATACCGAGGACATGATGACGGCAGGTCATGTCGGAGCTCCCAATCCATGCTGCGAAATTGTGTTGGCCGATGTCCCCGAAATGGGCTACTTGCACACGGATACCGATCACAAGGGCCAACCGTGCCAGGGCAGAGGTGAAATTTGGGTTCGTGGTCCAATCGTCTTCAAGGGCTACTATAAGGATCCGGAAAAGACAAAGGAAACAGTGGATGAGGAAGGATGGCTGCATTCGGGGGACATCGGTCTATGGACGACACAGGGGCAGTTGCAAATCATTGATCGCAAAAAGAATATTTTCAAACTCGCACAGGGTGAATACGTTGCACCCGAAAAGATTGAGAATGCTCTCATCCAATCGATTCTGATTGGGCAATCTTTTGTGTACGGCGATTCGTTGCAAAGCACCTTGGTTGCCATAATTGTTCCCGATGAAGAGCCCTTGCGCAGCCTTTTGGCGTCCAAAGACAACCTTTCCTCGCTCGCCAAAGGTGATTTGAATGAGATTTGTCAAAACAAGGAAGTCAAGAAGTTAGTAGTGGCGGAGATTTTGAAGGTTGCCAAGAAGACTGGTTTGCAGGGATTTGAAATTCCGAGGGCGGTACATTTGGATGCGGAGCCATTTTCTGTTGAGAATGGATTGTTGACTCCCACCTTCAAGCTAAAGCGTCAGCAGGCAAGAGACAAGTACGAAAAGCAAATTGAAGAAATGTATGCGAACATGACGAAACCGAGGAGTAAGATTTAAGGACATGAACAGAGATTGATAAGAAACAAACACGGATTCGAAAAAATCATGGTACTATCAGATACCATAAATGTCACAATATAGTAGTGAGCAGTTATAGTAAAAGCAATTGTTTGCAAGTCTGCCCCCCCCCCCATATCACGATTTCTCTCATGTGTATGGATTCCGTCTTCGAACTCCATCCCCGGTCCTCGATGGTGTGATTGATACAGTATCATTGTAAATGCTGTTGTCATAGTGATGAACGTCGCGGTTGGCTCCAGACATGGGGGTATTGCTTCCGCCGCCATTGTGTACCGACGCCGCCGGAGAGAAAAAGGGTGGGTTCATACCACCATCAATGTTGTTATTGGGATTGTTGGCAGAAGACCGAAGAGGAGATGACATTGGCGTTCGGCCGTTGCTGCTATTGGAGGGTGCAGTCGGCGTTGAGCTTTGAAGTACCAAGCTTTCTTCGGCGCTGGCGTTGTTGTAGTCGTCATAGCCATACCGACTATTGTATGGCCTTTGACTGAAACAACACGTGATGAGGAACCGCAGCACGGTAAACACCACAATGATAACGATTCCCAACGCCACAATTGGAACAAGCGTTGGTGGGCACAGTTCGTTCAAACGGAACAAGAAAGCGTAAACAAGGCTTTCGTCACTTAGCTGACAACTTGCAGAGAGACCATCACAATAAGCTATGCAGGTACCCGACGAGATGTCCGGACAGTTGCATGGAGGACATGTGGGACAGTTGCGGCGATTTCGATTGTTTCCGCCAGAGCGATTGTCTTTGGCCCACTGCGCCTTCTCTCTTTGAATCGCAACGTCAATGGCGCGTTGACGTTCTGCCTTCTGCTCGCGGATAACTTCTTCCCGTATTTTGCTTTCTAGCGAGGATAGATCAACTTCCTGGACGACCACATCTCGCCAGACAGTCACAGCTTCATTGCCGGCGTCATCCTTCACATTGTATGGAACAACCCAATGCAAAGCGGATTTTTGGACGGGTTCGCCCACGGTTACGCGATCCGATAGATCGATATCTCCCTGATAGGTGTGATCCACGGCCTTGATACAATCGGAAGGTGACGGGTTGGTGTTGCTGTAGGTCGCACATAGTTCGGCTCCAGATGTGCCACGGATCATTTCCTTGATATCTTGAGCGTATAGCCTCTGTTGATCGTTGTGCAATTGGGCATCATCGGGACTCTTGGCCTTGCTCATCACGCCTGTCAATCCTCCGCATTCGCAAATTCGAAATATCTTGGGATTCGGACCGTTCAATGAAATGACGGGTTTACTTGTGTCGAGACAGCTGGTTCCGCCCTTGTAGGAGCTAGGAGCCGTCATTCCAGGCCCAAACGTTGCCGATGGCAAAAAGCCATCTCCCGAAGACTGCGATGGGCACTTACAGGCATAGCTCCCAATGGTATTGATACACTTGGCGCCTGCAGCCCTGTCACATTGTGGAACAAGAGCGGGACAGGAATGTTGAAATTTGGAAACATCCTGAATGGCACATTCATCAATATCATCAATGACAACTCGTCGAGTGATACGAACATAGGGTGGAGTCGTCCATGGCATTGCCACCGTGTAATTGACATGAAACTCTCCCACTTGAGTGAGACAACCAGTGGGAAGTGGTTGACTATAGGAGATTTTGAGAGATCGCAAATAATCTTCCGCATTCTCGTCAATAATGTCTACCATATGCTCCTGATAAACGTCTCCTTGTTGAAGGCGCAAGGTTTGATCCCTATTGGGATCATTGCGCAATTTCAAGATTGGTGGACTTTCGTCGACACAACCATATGTCTCATGATGAACATATCCAGGTTTGCATGCACACACAGGTTCGTTGGACTTTGTCACTGTACAAATTTCGTGATTGCCTGTGTTTTATTATTGTGGATATATAGTAACACCCCAACGGCGTGTGAGTTCCACCATAGCTACGAAACAGGAGATAGATGGGCCAAGGGATATACGTACCTTTGCAAGGAGGAAATCCACTGCAAGCATCCACAACTGGTCTCGTGCATCCACAGTAATATCCATTCTTCACGGTCGTTTCAGTGGGTGTCACTCCATCAAACATAACCTTGGGTGTTGGTTTGGGATCGTTGGGTTGACAGGCCCGTCCATTTCCCATGAGTCCTTCAGGACATTGACACTTGTAGTTGGGAACGTCCCAGGGAGAATCGGCTCGAATGCACTGCGCATTCGAGGCACAATCGCTCTTGATGCACGGATCAGAAGGGCAATGGAAATTTTTCCGACAACTGTGACCATCGGCTGTGGTGGACGACGCTGGACAGCATCCATGGGTGGTTGCAGACGAGATGCAAGTGCTCTTGCCATCGGCAGCGAACGACAGTTCCCATGGCGATCGATGCTGTTGCGCAAGGTTCTCCCAGAAATCTTCTCCCACAGTGACAGCAAATTCCTCGCTCTTTCCAGAAAGGGTGGGACAGACACACTCATAGGAGCCAACAGTATTGACACAGACGGAAGGTGCTGGACAAGCATGACGCATTCGGTGTCTGGCGGCCAATGTACATTCATTTGTATCCAAAATGGTAAAGGGTACATGAAAACATTGCGACGTGACTTCACGGCCTTGTGCGTCCGTTACTACTTCCAAACCAGATGACGGTACTGCAGAAGCGAGACGAGTGACGGTACACTCGACAATGTGCTCACCCACACGGCCATGCAAATCCGCCCCCTTCCATTCCACTTCTACATCGACGACACCGTCCAACACGCGATTAACCTTTTCTACGACCACTGGGAGCTAGAAGAAAGAGAACAGAGGTAATTTATATGTGAGATTTCAAGCATCCACTCCAACAAGAACAGAACAGATGGCAAAGATACATACGACGGTCGAAAGATCCCGAGGTGCTTCCTCTTGGGTGTAAGTCAATGTCGCCTTGAGACGTTCGCAGGACTCGGACGCCGCTGTATTCAGCAACGCCGACACTAGTATTAATAATCGAAGAATCATTGTATTCCTCGACTGGTTGCAGGATGGTAAAGCTGCCTGCCTTTTTTTCCCCATTGCCATTGATGATGGCCAAGATGACCACCAACCAACCAGCCCTTGCCTTCCGATAGAGGCGCAAGCTAAAAAGAATAATCATTGGCAAGCTGTCCGTGCCATTTCTACCAGTCCTTTGGTGCTGGTACAAAGCGAGCGCGCGCACGAAGTCCAATCGCGCAATTTGCGCGCCAGCCAAAGAAATGATTTAGATCCAAAATGATCAACCAGTTCAAACTGTGCTATTCTGGTGGCATGAAACTCAGCAGTTCGGGCCCTTTTTCATTGGAGAAGAAGGAAAACACTCTGCTACTTTGTTGCTGATTCTTGCCGCTTGAAAGAGATGTTTGTATTGCTATAGTGTGCCCTGGAGTTTTTCAGGCATTTTCCAGTTCTTGTAGATGGGCCTGGATCTACCATACTGGATTCAATGACGGCGGCGATAGAAAAAGTATGTGTGCTATAAAGCGGTTGTTATTTGAATACCAGGTGATATAGTAGTTCATATCAAGTTTCCAAAGAACAGACTAGCAGATACCAAAGATGATATGATAGGCGGCATAGCAGGGACGGATCCGCTTGTAGCACCACTTCCCTTCCTTGGATCGACAGCGAGGAAAGAATAGGCCCCTGAAACCTGCCCATAGCCAATGACATCTTCCAGCAATGCCGACCAGAAATATTCGTCATCTATGTCGGGACATGTGCGTTGTGATCCGCCAACTGCCGTACAGTCATACCCAACAATGGTTTGGGTCTGTGTTCTGTTTCCAGTTTCGCAAAGTTCGCAAGTGCACGGATCGCCATTGAACGTAGCCACGCATGTGGAATTGGAAGTAATGACCTTGCCAGTATTGGATCCAGCAATGCACTCCAATGTGGCATCTATAGCAGGATTTTCACCTGGAGTTGAGCAGCATTTCATTTCCCGCTCCCCCCTGGCATTGTCGACATTACAACACTCTGCTCCCTCCCCCGTATCACCCGGACCACAAGAGTAAGACAGCTTCGGTTCTGATGCGGTGCAGGCATTAAAGCTGTAGTCAGCGAGATTCGCTAAACTGCAATCCGGCGTAGAGTTCTCACAGTCGCAAAGTCCCTGACGATAAAAGTTCACCATCATGAAACCAAAGATAGCAAGAAAGGTTTCACCGTCCGTTGTGTGTGAGTCGATGGTTAGCATGAAGGATGCCAGCTGTTCTTCAAACTCATTCAGATTCACAGCTCTATAAGTGCAAGTTCCATCAGGAAACACGGTACAAGTACTTTCAATACCTGAGGCTTCTTTGCAGGTCGTGGTTATGTTTCCAAAGTAATCAGTTTGAAAGCAGTCGGCTTCTTCCTGTAGGAGAAGTCTCTCCTTGGCACCGAAGCGAGATTCGGTGCCGGCAGGCCCTGCTAGAGCAGACTGGCAAGATGCCAAAATGGCAAAAAGAGAAACAAGTGAAGCAATAATCATGACTGTAATTTATTGATTTGCACTCACTTTTCACCCGATAAAAAATAAGAGAGTTATCTCAATTGCGCTATTTGCGAAATGACGACTTGAAATTGTTTTTGAGAGGAATAAGCTTTTGTTTTGTTTGATAATCATGCACGACTGGCATCAGAACAAAAAAGACTACTTCTGTATGTCCGAGCACCCTTGGCAGGGGGTGCTGCAAGCCCGAGTCAGTGAAGAGGAATCCACAGTCTCTTGAACAACCAGATACTGTTGATCGTTGCCATGGCGGATGGGGAACTGGGTTCTCCCTTCTGTTTCGTGTACACCAACGACACTGGTGAAACACCATCATTGGGCGTACAAAGGATCAGAGTTGATGCTGCTGTCACAGAGCTTACAGAAAATGTGTTCTCGGACGTTACGCAAGAATTGTGGTGCTTGGAGTTTGTTCATAATGCAATGCTGCAAACCATTCCGCAACGACTGTTCATGTCGTGCCACTCATTGAAACACGTCGTGCTTCCGCCATCTCTTCGATTGATTGCAAGCCATGCCTTTCTAGATTGTCGAAACTTGGTTTCCGTTCAAATTCCAACAGAGGCAAGCCTGGAACGAATCGACGTGGCGGCCTTTTGCGACTGCACATCACTGAAATCCATTGAGTTTCCACCCACGCTTTCCTATATTGGTACATGCGCCTTTTACAATTGTCAAGCTTTGGTGTTTCCGATTCTTCCGAATACCATCGAGGTAATTGAACAAGAATGTTTCACGGCCTGTGATTCCTTCATAGACGTTGTTTTACCCCTGTTTCTCAAGAAGGTTGGCATGGAAGCGTTTAGCTATTGCACGGGATTGAAGTCTGTTTTCTTTCCCTGTGGTCTCGAAGTGATTGAGAGGCTCGCATTCCGTGGTTGCTGTGGGTTGGAAAGTGTACACATACCTCGAACATGCACGGAGATTGGACAAGCTGCTTTTTCCGGTTGTGATGCTCTGAGTTCGATAGAGTTGCCGGTGGGACTTACGGAGATACACGAAGCAATGTTCAGGCGCTGTCTATCGCTGAAAATCATATATATTCCTCCTACTGTTACTATTCTTGGTCCCGGTGTTTTTGAGGAATGCTCAGCCTTGGAATCGATTGAGTTGCCATATGGCCTTGATTCTATAGGGGGTCAAGCGTTCTTTAGGTGCAAATCACTCGTCAATATTGCAATCCCAAAGACCGTTGAGCATATGGGAGTGCGCGCCTTTGATGAATGCGATCTACTTTTAAAGCCCTATTCGAATGACGAGGAGGCCCTCATTTATGATTTGATGAAACGGTTCGAAACCCTTCCAGTACATGACTTTTGCTACAACCGTTTTGCTTCTCGAGCACAGCCACTGGAGCAGGAACAAATTACTCAAATGGAGGATCTCGAAGAAAGTATTTTACATGAGGCGGCGATTGACCCTGGCGTTGACATCTTTGGAATGACTCCCCTCCATATTGCAGTGCTGTCAGGCCGGCCCGACTATACCCTGTGTAGGTGGCTGCTGACCAAATATCCTTCAAGTGTGGCCACAAAGGATGCAATCGGTGGAAATTCCCCCATCACCTACGCTTGTAGGACAAATGCTCCGTTGTCTATCGTCAAGCTGTTGGTGGATACTCAGATGACTATACTACCAAGTTCAGAAATAGACTGGAAAGGACTCATTGACTCTGCAATTCCTTCTGCGTCAAGTGACATGTTAAAGCTCCTTGTTCGGTATAGCGTTGCAATTAGTTTGCAATGCATTGGATTGAGAAGGTGGAGAAGTAACATTGAAAATGCCATTGAAGGCATCCCAGAAGCGACGAATGGAGTCCCACGAAAGCTGCAAATTATGCTTGTTGTGGTATTGGTTGGAATCTATACACAAAAGGAAAGGCTTTCATTGCTAGAGACGGCGCTATGGAAAATGAAGATAGACGAGCAGAAGTCAATGATTGGGAATCATCCGAATGTCAAACTGACAGACGAGATGAGGCAAGACTGCCGGATCAGCTGCGGGGGTGAGATCATCATTCCCATGGTTTTGTCCTATCTTCGAGATTGACTAAGGGGTTTGGTGGTGGATCATCTTAAGCAAGGAGGAGCCGTACGATTGTTTGAAGCACCCCCCTATCGACGTTTAAGCCGTTCTAGACCTTGCAAATCTGTCAAGTCTGCACCATTTTGCGCTTGACGTGCCCTCATGCAATCCTTTGTTTCCTTTCAAGGCTCCATACACAATAATTGTACCCCGCCATGAAACGTTGGCAGCAGTGCAACATCTGTCCCATTGTACAAGCAAAGTACTCTGCCACTTTGACGATGGTTCTTGCCGCTTGAAACAAACGTTTGCATTGCTCTGGGGTACCAAGGAGTTTTACAGGCATCATTCATTTTTCTCAATCTACTAAACCATATTGGATTCCCAAGATGCAAGGTCCAATGACGGCAAGCGATAGTCGTTGATGGGAAAACATTTGTGCTATAGAGAAGTTGTTATTTGAACCATCTGACTCTTCAGTGTTGCAGTGTGTCTTTCTGTACCCGACTGGAGCCGGGTATTGCAATTAAAGTTCAGTTCCTGGTGATGGAGTGGTTATATATTAAGTTTCAAAAGAGCAGGCCAACAGATACCAAAGAAGAAACGGCAACTGCAAGGGTAGGCATGAATCCGTTGAAAGCACCACTATTCTCGCTTCCGGTCCTTGGATCGACTCCTAAGTATTTTAAGGTGCCCTGGATCCCGTCACCATCAATGACATCTTCCAAAGCTGACGACCAGAAGTCTGCGTTCTTCGGGTCAGGG
>JAAMXS010000751.1:0-48685 GCA_019693525.1 Cylindrotheca fusiformis | reverse complement strand
CGACAGTACACCTTTTCTCGTGGAATGTTCTGGGAGTGCGAAAGTTGGGCCTGCGCTCAGATTCGCGCATGCAACGAATCATTGGACTAAATGGGAAAAGCAATAACAAACACAAGCAAGAATGACAACAACGACGAGACTACCAAAAAACACACGACAATGAAGAATAGACCAACAGCTTTTCAAGTTAGTCAGTTCGCACTCTTCGCTTCCTTTGTCGTAGACCTTATAGTATGTCCACATTCCAAAGTAGAAGAAAGTTTTCAATTACAAGCCACTCATGATCTTATCTATCATGGACTTCCGTTGCAACGATTAAATCCATGGAGGACGACAACCGAAGAGGAAGAGGATTTACCCTATGATCGTACGTACAATGTCATATACGTGATTTGCGGCGTTTGCGCTTTTCTTTTCATGCCCTCACACACAGTTTGCTGATTTTTGCAATCACAACTGCAAACAACAACAGACTTGAAATATCCAGGAGTTGTCCCAAGAACGTTCACAGGGCCTCTAATACTGGCAACCTTATGCAATGGGTTGAGAATGTTATTGCTTCCAATCATTGATATTGCGTTGGATCCAATGCTAATGCAATTTTTGTCACGGTTCTGTTTATTGACCATTGTCGCGACTGGATGGATTCGATTGGCAAGAGCCATCCATCACAAAGTTGCTGGAACTGCTGCCGAGTCTTGGTTGCTCGTTATCACTGCCTGTCAGTTCCACATGCCATTTTATGCAAGTCGCATGTTGCCCAATACATTTGCGTTGGCCGTCGTCCTACATTCCTTTGCAGCTTGGGTTCAAGGCAAGGTACCTCAAGCAGCCGCCGTGTTGGTTGTCGGCGCTACCGTCTTCCGATGTGATTTGATATTGTTACTCGTATCTGTAGGATTGACATGGATCTTTGTTACGAAACAACTATCCATTGTCAAAGCCTTACAAATTGGAGTCCTGACTGGGATTCTGAGCCTCGTCGTGACGGTACCATTGGACAGTTGGTTATGGCAACGGCGTCGTCTTTTGTGGCCGGAAGGGGAAGTATTGTACTACAATACCATATTGGGAAAGTCCAGCAATTGGGGAACCTCGCCATGGTACTGGTACTTTCTATCCGCCATTCCCAAGGCCATGCTACTGACCTTGGTACTGGTCCCCCTCTCGTTTGTTCGAATCGTCGAGTACCTGATATCGCTGGAAAATCGTTGGTTGCGCCAAGGATCAGCAGCATCTCCCGTGATGAGCCTTCACCAATTGTTGGATGCTCAATGGCTCGAATACATTCTACCAATTCTTGGGTTTGTATCCATGTATTCGTTTTTGGGTCATAAGGAAATGAGATTCATATTTCCTGCCATTCCGATCCTGAACACGGCTGCCGCCATTGGGATGGCCCGACTTGGAAAGTTGGCATTTCCAGAAAAGAACAAGAAGGCCCATTGGATTGCCAAGTTGGCATTTGGTGGCGGCATCCTGTGTGGAGTGGCGACTCTCCTTGCAAGCCTAGCTTTCGTCGCTGTCTCTTGCTGGAATTATCCAGGTGGAGATGCCCTATTGGAACTGACAAAGTACATTGAAGAACTGCCTGAGCCGCCCACGACAAGCATCTTACATGTTTACATTGATGTCGCAGCTGCCATGTCGGGAGTATCTCTATTTGGCCAAAGAGCTGCCAAGGTTTCTACTCCTGGAGTCGAGTGGGTCTTTCATAAGAGTGGATACGAAGATGAGCACTCATTGGAATCGACCACCGAGTTTGACCAGTTCACCCACTTGCTGTCGGAAACAGCCAATGTCTCGCAGAACTTTCAAGTGATTCGTACCATTTACGGAAATCCCAAACTCAACTTGCGACGGTTTGCTATCGACAGATCTCCGGCCATTTTTGTTTTGGAGAGACTAGGTTGGAGTAGTGACGAAACGATGCCAACGATATAAACCTCTAATTCTCCTTATCTGCTATCTGGTGAATCATGACGTCTTCGTTTCCTAGAGTCACCCGTCTCCTCTCTATATCCAGAGCTGCTTCGATGATGTCGCGGTTCGTCACGACTTTTGTGTGAGCGACTTGCTGTGGCATACCGGTTGTCCTTCTCCTCCTCGTCACTAGGACTCCTCCTGGTGTTTCTGGAATGATGCTTTCGATGAGATCTATCCCGACTTCTGCTTCCTCTACTTCCACCCCGCCGTCTCTGTCGTTCATCGTGACCATTCCTTCCCTCGTCTTTATGTCGTTTGCGATCATTGTCATGAGATTGTCGTTTCCGATCATACTCTCCTCGTCGACCGCCATCATCATCATCATCGTCGCCGTATCTATCATTCAAAGGTGATAGGCTCCGATCACTTCCATCATCCCTCCTGCGATGATGCTTTTTCTTCTTTTTGCCGCTGTTGCTGCGTTTTCTGTCACGTCTGGATTCTCTCTTCTTGTCACGTTTTCGATGCTTGCGATCGCGAGATGATGATCTTCTCCGTCGTCTTTCATGCGACGACGAAGACGACGATGAGAAGGAGTCGCTGTGATGATGAGAGTTTCGGCCGTCGTTGTTCACTCGTCGTATCTCTCGTCCAAACTGATCAACATTCATCTGGCTGTCACGTGGTGGTGCATTGTGTCGATGTGGCAACAATGGCTCCGATGCATCGCGGGGGTGGTACCGCCGTTCCTGCCGAGATCCAGTATGGCCACCATTACCATAAGATCTACCCCTGCCCGGACCATAGTCTCTACGAGAACCCATACCGCCTTGATTGTGACGGCGGTTGTCATTTCTCACATAGTTGTCCTTTCCATTCCGACTATTCTGTGGTGGTCGGTCTCTGTCACCAAAGGGATCCTTTGGCATACCAAGATTTGACCTGTTCCCTGCATTCGTCTTCATTCTCTGGTTGAATTTGTCCCATACTTTAGCAACACTCTGACTGAAGTCGACCTTTATTCTTCGATCATCGACGAGAGCATTGTTCATTCTGAAATATGCCTCAGCCGCCTGTTCCTTTTTGGTAAACTCAATGAAGGCATAATGCAATGAATTTCCGGTGTCAGGGTCCCGTATAATCTCTGCTTTGACTTTTTCGTCGAAACGAGAAAATATTAGTTCCAAATCTTCATCCTCTGTGACTGGATTGAGTTTACAAACAAACAAGACATTTTCGGGCGCCTTAATATCAGCAGAAGGCAAGTCTCCGACCATCTCCAAAACAACAGCCCTCGATTTGTCTTGCTTCCTTAAGTGCTCTTCTTCCCGTTTTCGAAGTAATTCAAGATCTTCTTCTCCCGTCAAAGGGTCTATTTGATCCGCTGGGATCCGACCTTCGACCTTTTCCTCTGGGGGTCGCTCCCATTCTGGAGAAGCAACAACCCGGTCTTCTTCAAAGACAACACCACGAGCTTGGTAAATCTGCTCCATTCCCTCTGGGTCCTCAAACGGATCATCTACGATGAGAGCACGAATGACACGGACATCTGCATACGGTCTCCCGTCTGCGTCACAGTACGTGGATGCAATCTGCCCTAAAACGTCCTTCTCATCTTCTCGAACCACCCCCACGGATCGAAATATCTGCCGAGAATTATTGTCATCGTTCTCACCGGATTTACTAAGAATTGAATAGCCGTCCAGGGCCATATCCTGCCCTTCGGATGTGGTAATCAGCAATTGCGATCCAATTGTATCTGCAATCCCATTCATCTCTGTTGCAACCACCCGACCTTTTTCGCGACACTCTTCCTGTGTTAAGGGTCGCCCCATATTGCTTCTTAGAAATCTGTGATTGCTCTTTAGCACTTTCTCCAATGATCCATCACTTGATATCAACCCCTGAATACAGGCACCGCCACTTCCATCACCGTGTGGGTCCCCCAACTGACAAAACCGATTGACCTGAACGTTGTAGACAAGTGTCTGGCTATAATACCGTGCCTTGGCCAATTTGAGAACATTCTTGCAAAGTTCGGGTGAGCCCTCCACGTCCAAATCAATCACGATGTCTCCTAAAGTTGTTTCCAGTAGGATTGACATGGTGTCAACTCATTGTGTTGCCACCTAGTTGTGAAGTGTTCAAGGGTTTGTTGTGATGGACTCAAATTGGTCCTATCTTTCACAACTGTCTTACCGTCAACCGAATTCGGTTCTTTTCCACCCCTTTTCACCCTCCAACAAAAACACTCGAAAGCCAATACGATCAGACGACAAGAGATTCAAAATTATATCACACGTGTCGAATCCATGAGCAAGGACCATTGATCAATCGTACGTCAACAAGTTACCGTGCAATCATCTTGTATTGCCCATCAGCATTCAAAGAGAGGTTCCCATAGCTTGACTCTAAGAGACTGGACCTTGATCCTTGGAATCCCATCCCTTTTGATATCCAGTATCCTGATCGGCTTCGGATCCAAGCGGCCTCCAACCTCAACATGATATCTTTTCGTCAACCAGCAAAACCAATCAGGCAAGCAAGTTTCCTACTTCTCTTTCTGTCAATCATTATTCGACAATGTATAGGTGGTAGCCAGCTTCGAAATGTTGAGTTCAAGCACAGTCCATTCAGCGTTGGAGTACGTTCGGCACTTCAGGATCATCCGCTATCGTCCTGGGGACGACGACGCACCCAGCGAGAATCGACCCTCCTCACAGGTCTGAGGGATGTTAAATCGTCACGGGATGACGACAAGAAGTCTCGGTATGCTTCTGTTTATGGAAGTGAAGTTGAGGCCCTGTCATTGACAATGGCCCCAGCGCTACGATTCAACCCAAAGAAAATACCACAAAATCCAACCGACTTTGATCTCTCGAACGAGCAAGCAAACGTTGTGTATGCTGCGAAGCAGAGAAAGAAGAGAGTTGGTACGGGATCCGATCGTCAACTTTTTTTTTGGGAGAACATGGTCAGTGGGGCGGTTTCAAGGAGCGTTGCACAAACTGTTATGCATCCTGCGAATACCATGAAAACCATCATGCAATCCTCGCGTGGTCCAGAGAGGCCAACCATTGGTCAGCTATTTAGACCTTCCATGTTCAAGACCCTTTCGAGAGGAGCAGGTGCAAATTTCGTTCTGTCGATTCCTCATGGCGCTGTCAATTTTGCAGTTCTGGAGTTTGTTCGCGGACGTATGAGCAAGTTTGTTGACTCAGTTCCGACGTTGGCCAAACGAAAAGAAAAGATAGGGCCTGGTCTTGATTTTTTATCATCGGCGTTTTCAACAGTGTGTTGTTCTGTCATTTCGACGCCTCAGATGATGATCACTGACAATATTATGGCAGGAAACTATCCAGGACTGAAATCTGCGTGTGTCGGCCTCTACAAGCAAAGGGGAATCCAGGGCTTTTATACTGGATGGTTGCCAGGTTTGGCGGGGAAAATACCAAGTTATGTACGTGCTCGTTAAGAGTTTTGATGTGTGATACCTAGGATGTGACCATCGTGCCAGTGTCTAACCATTCTTCTATGACAATCTGTTCGCAGGCATTGACATGGACATTTTTCCAACAACTAAAACGAGTACGAAATTCACTATCCGAACGACCTGCAGAGAACTATGAAAACACGATCATGGGATGTATTGCAAGCGCTGCTACAGTTTGCATAATGATCCCTGTGGATACAATCAAGACAAGACTTGTCACTCAATCAAGTTCAATTGTTTCAAATGGGGTCCCCTACAAAGGCATAATTGATTGTGCGGTTCGAATCACTAGAGAAGAAGGTATAAAGACTTTTTACAGGGGACTTGCGCCAAGGCTAATGAGTGTTGTTCCCATGATCGGTATTCAGTTTGGAGTGTATGAGGCTGTGAAAAAAATGATGCTACAAAGAGACGTTGATATGAAGCAAAGAGAAGACGCCGAAATATACGTTCCCATCGACATCCTTGGAGACGCTTCGATGGAAGTTTCCGCAAGTCAAGAGGAGCCGTATCCTGCTCCCCTCATTCGTAAGAAACGTTAAGGAGGAAGCGCATTGCTACTTTTTCGACACAAGGCAATGCTATATCTGTCTGATAGGTATAAAGAATGCGGTGATACAGCGAAACTGACACCAAAAAGAGGCATGGGTACCCTGCGTTCACAACTCCTTAAGAGAACGCTTTGCAGCGCCGAACGAATTAGAATATCTCTGAGTTGTACACTCCATAGACATCAAATTGCCACAATGACACTACAAGTGAATTTATCGTAAGATGATTTGCAGCTAGCACAATGAGAACATAGGACATCAGCAATCTTACCACCCCACCCCATGACACTTCTTAAGATGAAGAGCCGCAGATACCTGAGCGGCTTCTCCCCAAGAGGATGTATCGTGTGAACCACATGGAGAGGCGTCTTTGTCTTGACTCCAGGAGACTGGCCTGACTTTACAGTTGAGCGCAAGGATTGATGACTTGCATTGGTACCGTCAAATAACGTCCACAGCTCACCTTCCACGGTTGCTGGTTCAAGTAGCGACCCTTCTAACCTGTACTCGTCAGCATAAGCTGCTTCCCAATCCAAGACTATCTTGTCCACCACTATTTCCGTTCCGAAATCTAGTTCAACCCAGTGTGCCCCTTTTATCGCCGTTCCATGCATATTTGAAGCAGCTTGCCAGCGATCCTTGATCCAATCCGTTCCAGGCACTTCTTGGATCACAACACTCGGTGGACCCAGATTACCACGGACGTCAGAGGTGGCCGTTACATTGTTAAGTCTTGAAAGGATTCTAGAGTGCGGCCTCTTCGCTTTCTTCCGGTACCGAGATTTTTCTTCGGTTGGATCCTCTCCAACCATTTTGCCATGCCAGCCAATAACTAAGCAGGCGAAGCTGATGAGCCAGAATGTCACCAGCACCGCTACAGCAAGAAGCACATACTTAGGCTGATCTCTTCCTTGGACTCGCCGCTTACGAGAGAACGTCACCATGGATGGTTTCCGTCGGGCTTACTTCATAACTTCATCTTGCTAGGTGTTCATCGTTATGGTCTCCAGTGCCAATATTCATTCACGACTGACTGGCTCGTGACTAAGCTTGAACTATAGGTACTATAGAGTCAGATTTCCATTCCCAAACTACCAGTACCCCCTGTTCAACCCTCTACAATCTACGACTGTATCCTGTGAGAGTAATACAATTACAGCAGCTCAGTAGCTTTATCTCCTAGGACTAGCGAGTTGAGATGAAATCAGAGTCTTCCAGTTTTTCACCAAAGTAGGCAAATAACTGTTGCAAAGCTTCTTTTGAGAGTTTTGGGTTTCGTTGAGTCAAATCCATAAGTCTAGCGAACTCGTCTGAATGATAGTCATTTCGATCCCACATCCAGAGTTGCTGGATGAAGTATACATGTCGTTTTGCTTCGTACGTCAGTCCACGGCCCAAGGCAAACTCCAAAATCTTGAGATGTGTCGTGTACGGAGGTAGAGTATTGTGTTGATTGAAACAATCTTGTACGACAGTAATAGCAGATCCGACGTCCCCAAGATTTAGGAGACCATCAACAATGGCTTTTACTGTTTCTTTCGTCGGCGATAGGTTGTTCGCCAGCATTTTGGTGAAGTATTCGTTCATAGTTGGCGTGTCACCCACTCGTGCGAGCCCATTCAGGAGAGAATTGTAGGCCACTACATCTGGGTCAACCCCATTGGCTGGCATCACTTCATCAAGAATATGCATCGCTCTCCACAAACTCCCTCGATTCACACATGCTTTGATGAGAATACTGTAACTTATCAAATCGAGCTCGATCGGATCGTGACCGCAAGCTCCTTGAGTGAGAGAGTCGGCAAAAGAAACAGCTGCACTTAACGGGGGGCTCCAGTCAGGGTCAAGTTCTCGATCCAGTTTGAGCTGCTTGATATCTGTCCCTGGTTTTCGAACCAATTTCCCTCGTACTTGGGATGGGATCTTGTGATATGGTGGAGGTGGTCGCATGGCCATTCTGATCTGGACCGGGCGATTTCGGAAACGGGCCATGTTTCGGAGGGTTGCATCGTCTGTTATAGAGTCGGCGCCATCCGACTCATCTACGTTCACGGGGTGCCTTAGTACTCTGTAAAAGAAGTGCGAGGCCTTTCCGGACTTTCCAGTGGAAGCATATGTGTTAAGCATGCGGTTGGCGAGTTCGGTTGTCAACGGGAACCCTCGTTGATTCATGTTCAGGAGAATATCATCCAGCCACCTGGTAGGATCGTCAAGTTGTGGTTGATCATTGTCACTCAAGTAAACGTTACGGTTTCTTCTAAGATAAAGACCTGCAGATTGAATAGCTTGAATCGCGTAGACAAATTCGGTTCTTGTCGGTGGATACCCCCTCGATTTTCGGATTCGCAGCAGGGTGATAGCACGACCAACATTTCCAGCTTTTCCGTTGGCTTCCAGCATTCGAAGAGATAAGCCGTCTGTCAACGACGTTTGGCCAATTCCTCCAATATAACGCTCCCACTCTCTCACTTTCTGCGACAGTAGCGTTGTCGGATACTTGCACCGAAGCATGGCTCGGAAAGCGCGCTCAGTTGTTTTGGACGACAGGAAGAGTTTCTGCATATCCTTCGAAGCTGTTGTCAGCTCGACTGGCATCATCACCTCTTGTTTCGAAGAAATTCCTTGGTGCTGTTCGTAAAGAAATCTCAGACAATCTTCGTATTGCTCCACTGTGTTCTTCACAAACTCTGGATTCCACAAAGTCTTGGAGCTGCGTGGTCCTCCACCCTTCCCCTGGTTGAATCTCGCTGCCGTGTCAATGTCTGTAATTACAGATTGAAGAGTCATTTCATCTCCGTCATTCCGAAGAGTCATGCCACTTTCTATATCTGCTATTGGTCGTGAAGCAATCTGGCTCAAACAACGTGAGCGCTGTGTGAAACTGGCAGCTTCCCTTCTTAAAAAGCATGGCTTCAATCTCTCTCCTCGCTTGGTACAAGTGGTGCTGACAAGTCTTCCAAGAACGCGGAGTCTCTGGTGTTGTGATGCGAGCGACATGGAATACATCATTTCTCCCGATATCGTTCATTCAGCCCACCAAACCTGGCAATGGTGGAAATGAAAACTTGACTTGTGGTTGTCGTCTGTTGAGCTGTCGTTGACACTAACATAGTACGCTGGGCGAAGGGCCGAATATCCGGGTGATTCCTTGCATTAGATCTCACAACCTCCCTCGTGTTGACGCCCATTATCACAAACGTCGTTCACATCATGACCACGTCAATGGAAATAGATTCCAAAGCAGAATCGTCTGCTGAACTCCCGAAAGACAGATTTTCGTTGGAGCTTGAATTCGGTAAGGACCCTTTGAACAACTGCTGAAAGCCATATATTTGTTCTCCCACTCAAGCTACAACTCACTCACCAATTCCTATCATCGGGCAAGTTCAATCTTTGGCTTCTCCCGCGTACCTGCACTATATCGCAACGATAACAACGAACGAGGGGAAATCGTTGTTGCTATGTCCTCGATTCAAAGCATTTCTACGCTATTTGCACAAGGTGAGTGATGAAACCCCCCTTTCTCCAGCTGATGGCAGACATTGCTAAAGACTAACAGACCCTTTTTTTCCTTTTTTGCAATTTTGCAGACTTGGACTAGACCGGAATACGCCCGTTTCATTATATACCCCAATGCGCTATATTTCTTGGAAGTAATGATAAATAATGAGGCCTTTTGCCGAGAGTTGGGTCAAGTACCGTTTCGAAATTTCTGCCATCAACAGCAATACTACGCTTGGCAGAATAGATTTGCTACGTTGTATGGAACCGGTGTAAAGAAAGTGGTTGAAGCAGCTGATACAGAAGATGGATCATGAATGATACCGGTTTTGCGGCCTTCCGTTGAACTAAACTCCAATGATAGATGGGGAAAACTGGGACAATGAAATTTGCTATGATCATGGCACAAAAAATCAATGGAACGATTCTGTAAATATATAAGGCTATACTGGATTAAGAGAACCTAAGATATCTTCGCAACGAAAGACACGATCGACCTGTGAACACGAACTACAGGCGATGAATCGCAAGATATCCCCTCCACACACATGAATATTCGTTCGCTCCAAAAAGTGGTCTACTTCAAACCTTTCTTGGCGCGCAACGCCTCCATACGTTTCTTGTGGCGGTCAGCAGCTATTTCGCTACGAGTCTTTCCAGCATCATCGTTGCCTCCTCCTTCGTATCGTTGAGTCATCTTTTCAAGCAACAGTGATTCCTTGCCTTTGAATTTCTCCATGATAATATCGATTCGGTTGACCTTGCTTTGATCATGCTGCTCTAGAAGTGCCAAGACCTGTGCGCGAATCTTCGAAACTTCTTCGGGAGGAGTCGCAGCAGCGACTGGGGCAGGAGCTGCAGCCTCCGGGGTAGTTGATGTTCTTGTATTCTTGGCTGGGCTTGGTCGTGAACGAGAGCCAAGAACTTGGGCCTTGCGTGCCCGAATGTTGGATGCAGAGGCTGCTTCCTTTGCTGTACGCAGTTCAAGTGCCCTCTTCTCGAGCGCTTTATCTTTCTCCTCCAGCTTGGTAGCGAGGGATTCTTTTTCTCGCTCCAGTGCGGCGACTGACTTTTGAAGTTTTCTGAGTTCCTTGCCAGCCTTTTCTGCTTCCTCAAGTGCTGCTTCGCGAGCAGACTTCTCCTTTTGCCACCGCTTGGCCATATCATCATTGTTCTTGCGAAGAACCTCCAGCGTCTTATTATCACTCTTTGCAGCCTTTCTGGCAGCATCAATCTTACCCAACTTCCCTTGGATGCGGTCGTTGTCCTTCTTCAAGCTGTTCAATTGCGAATCAGTCTTCTGCTTCTGCATACTCAGAGTTTTCATCTCTGCAGTCAAGGCCTTCACAGTCTCCTCAAGATTTTTCGATGTGACATTTCTTTGAGCAGCTCCGATATTGATACGACGGACACGAGTGGCAAACTGAAGTGCATGGATTGATTCATCATATGCAAAGTCGATGGGTGTGACTGCTACAACCATCATTGTTCTCGAGTTTCCACCAAGAGAGTCTTGAAGCAAGAACGTCAATTTACTGTCACGGTATGGGACGTGAGCAGCCTTTCTGTCGAGTGCTTCCATTACATTACCCAAGGCGGAAAGACTCTTGTTAATGTGACTGGCCTCCTTCAGGTTATCACCGCCAACCTCAGATTTCTTTACACGTTCAGAACCGGCCAAATCGACCAAAAAGAGGGTACCCTTGTTACCGGGTTGACCCTTCATTCCCGATGAAACATCAACCCACAGAACCATATGTGATCTACTACTTTGGGAGTTGAGGCTTGTGGCAGCGACAGCACGATGCTTGTTGCCTCTCTTCAATAGAGAAATGACATCTTCGATATTGTGGACGACTTCCTTCGTCAAATTTGGCACTTCGATACGTCCTTCCTGGTTGCGGCGAATATCGAGAGAGGCCTTTCCACCAGTCCTTTGCGCTTCCTTTTTCTTCTCTGCAAGTGTGGATCCCTCAGATCCAAGCAAATCGTAGCATTCATCGTTGTAGATTTCAAGCATACCAACCTGGATCTCAAAGACGAATTCCTCTGGCTCTTCTTCCCTTTCCTCTTGGGTCTTCAGTAGAATAGCAGCTGCCTTCTCTTGTTGCTGTTTGAGAGACAACAAGTGGAAGATCTTTTGAATTGTGCGGTAACTGATACCTCTTTGGTTGTTTTCTTCCACACCCTCCATGGTGAATGTTTTTCCAGAACCGCTGCATGGATGGGCAAACAAAAGTTTAGAAAAGCGTCAAGAGAGAAAAACAGAATTCACCGCCATACTTACGTTTGGCCATAAGCAAAAATACAAGCATTGAACCCGTCAACGACAGATAGGGCAATAGGCTCAACATCTTGGAAAACGCTTTGCTGGGATTGATCCGGTCCCCAGACACGGTCAAAGGCGAAACTCTTCCATGCGTTGGTTCGGGAGTCATAGCACCCAAGCTCGCTTTCACTCAAAGCTTCTACAACAGTCTTGTATCCCTTT
Source organism: Cylindrotheca fusiformis (assembly GCA_019693525.1). Classification (NCBI taxonomy): domain Eukaryota; phylum Bacillariophyta; class Bacillariophyceae; order Bacillariales; family Bacillariaceae; genus Cylindrotheca; species Cylindrotheca fusiformis. The sequence goes on along the minus strand of JAAMXS010000751.1, from coordinate 36,723 downwards.
TGAATTTCGTTGATACTCATTGGTCTGATACGGCAGAATACTTGGATGTTTCCTTGCAACGCAAGCATCTTAGAAAGCAATTGGTTGTTGTAGTCACGTTGGGATGCGCACTTTTTGTCAAGTGCAAGCAGCTCTTGCTTCATTTGCTCTGGATCACCAGATTCTATAACTTCTTGAACCTTGGATTTGTCATCCGACAGAACATCGCCACCTGAGGCGCCACTCGCCAAAGAACTCAAACGAGACATGTCAGTTTTGGCCCCAACGTCGCCAGAGTCATAAAGCTGCTTTTGAAGAACCTTAATGTCCTCTTCGAGTCTCTTGACATGGGAGTCTCCAATGCGCTTTTGATTCTTGAGCTTTTCGTGCTCGTCTTCAAGCTCCTTGTATTTCTTCTTTTCGTCTTCGACTCGCAATTCCAATCGATGGGTAGAATTGGGAGAGTTGGATCTGTATCGACGTCTTCTGGTGACCTGCTGAACTTCGTCCATATCAATGAGTTCACTGCGGTACTTGGCAGTGCCATCAGATGTCTGTCTAGAAGCAAAAGACTTCCTGATATCTTTCGAATCGGCGATTTCCTTCTCGCGACGAGTGACAATGAGGTTGGCTTCGGCCTCTGCCAGCTTTCCTTTTGTTTCGGAAAGCTCAGATTCAAGTTTGTTAACCTTTTCTTCGGCACCCGAAACTCTTTCTTCCATCTGAGTGACAATAGTAGACATTTCGCTTTCCTTCTTTGCCAGTTGTTCCTTTGAGCGGGTGAGCTGAGACTGCAGCTCCTTGACACGTTCGCTTTGAACTTCTGCACCCTCTTCATTCTTGCTATTGCTGTCCCTGGCAGTAGCAAGGGCCATTTCGGCGTCGTCGACCTTTTGTTTGAGAGCAGCATTTTCGTCGGTAAGCTTCTTCAATTGTTCCTTAAATCCCTTTTGTTCTTCCTCTCTTTCGGCCTTGAGTTCAGCGCGAATTTCGGCTGCGGCAGCTTCTTTTCCTCGCTTTTCCGACTCAGTACGGACTTCATCGAAACGCTGTTGGACTTCTTCCAATTCATTCACAACAGCAGAGTGATCTGCCTTCGCATTGGCAAGTGCAGTGTTCAAGTTGTCGATTTCATCCTTGTAGCGGACAGTCTCCTCAGTTGCAGCAGCCAAAGTCTTTTCAAATGTTTCAGTGTCGGCCACCGATCCCTTCGCTTGCATTTCGGTATTGCTCAAAAGATCCTTGAGTTTCTTAACTTCTTCACGGTGCTCAGCGCGCATGGTATCCAACTTGCCAGTGACTTCAGTGGCATCGAACTCGACAGCCTTGAGCTCCTCTTGGGTCAAAGACAGCTCTTCCTTGGTAAGCTCAAGTTCTTCTCGGAGCTTCTGTTCGGACTCGCTCTTTTCGGCAAGTTCATCTTGTAGGGACTTGATCAAATTCTTATCTTCCTCGCTAGTTTCCTTGGCAACTTCTCCATTCTCAGTAGCGGCTTTCTCTTCGGCCTCGGCAATCTTCTCTTCGGCCTGAGATAGTCTGGCTTCGGTTTCAATAAGTTGCTCGGTGACAAGCTCCAGCTCATCTTCAAGCTTCTTGACATAGGCATCGTCGACCGTGGGGAAGAGGTCAGCATCCTCATCGGGTTCTTCCTCTTTGGTGTCCTGGCCTTCCTCGCCTCCGCCTTCTTCTCCGTCGACGGCGTCGTTCATATCAGCCTCCGCTCTAGCATCTTCCATCTCGACGCGGTGCTTCTCCTTTTCAATTTCTAGTTCGAGTCTGGTTTCCTCCAATTCACTTTCCTTGAAGGCCAATTCTTCGTGCACAGCGTCACACTCCTCGCGCACTGCCAACAGACTTCCTTCTGCCTCTCGGAACTTGGCCTCCACCTCATCTTGTGCTTGTTCGGCCTGTCGACGGAGTTTTTGCTCCTCCTTCAGCTTGCTTCGACTCTCTGACAAGGCCTTTTCGAGGGCTGCCAATTGGGGTGCAATGTTTTCAAGCTGTGCGGACAGGGCCGCATTTGCGGCTGAAGAATCCGCAAGCTTTTCCTCTAAAATAAATTAAATTAAATTGGGGAAAAAGTGAGAGGGTTGATGGCGTGGGTAAAAGGACCAATAACGATGGAATACGAAAATTCTAGCTTGGAATACCAAATTGGACAACAATGCCCAATCCGTGAAGAAATGACGCAACCAAACATCGCCCTAAAATCAGACGAACGTCGATAGCCTAAACCAGGTCAACTTACGCATCTTGGCAAGCTCCGCATCAAGCTCTTCTTCCAGCTCTCTGGACGACGCAATATATTCATCAAAGGCAGATTGCAAAGCCGCAAGCTCGGCCTCACGCTCCGCCATGGTCGGCGGCATGTGAACTGGCATTTTCCTCAGTAATCAATGCACCTGAACTAATCAATCCAACAATGATCGATCTCAAAAGATTCCTCTCTAACACGACAGAGAGATTGAATTTCGACACTGTAAGTCTTCAATGACCCTTTCAACTCCTTCAATAAAAGATCGGAGGGAGATGTGGTTGTCCATGGAGATTTCCCAAAAAACTGAGCGTTGGGAAAAAGACTATCGCGGAACGTCGATGCCTTTCGTCCGCGTACGCAATCGTCCTGTAGCCGTACTGCGTTTGCGATGACTTTTACACGCCCGTCGGGCCGCACGGCTTGCGTGGCGTTGGTATGATTTCTCGGAACCAAACACTCTGCGCGCTTTCCTTCGCGCATGAGTCATTCTGGAAAATTCAAAAATTCGGCCAGCGTATAGCTCTAGTAGAAGCTAGTACAAATCGAGAATGACTCTTGCAAACGTTGAGTCCTTTATCACTCGGATATTGGGTCCCGGGATGAATTATTCGGAGATGTGATCAAGTCTTTGCGTAGAATGATTCACATTGTTGGGTAGAATGTTTCACAATGTGCTGATTTTCAATGGTGGGCAAGAAGTGGATCCCCATGATAATCATTGGTTGGCAGACCACATTCTTAACGTATCAGTTCCATTTTACATTATTATTCTTTCATTGATCTTTCCTAGCTACCTAGCTAGCTAGTAAAATACATTGGCTGGTACTCGCTCAGCTATCGTCGTTTTATATCGGAAGGCTTTTCGTCAATCCTTTCTTGTGATCCGAATATGCTCTCCATCATTTTCGAGTGCTCTGGGAGTCGTTCAAATTGCTTTTGCAACATTCGAATCTCCGCCTGGAGGTCCGAAATGTGAACGGATTCTTCCATATCGTCAGAGTCCCTGGACGGAATTTGGGACAAAATGTCACTATCTTGGGTGTTTCTAGGTTCAGGGGTTGGGCGCGACCTCCCCAGCTCTAGCAACATTTTTCGCGTTGTATGAACAATCTCTTTGGGTATCCCATCATTCTCGGATTCCGCCAGTGTCCTACCCGAAGAATTGTTCTTCCATCTTGGCAGGGCTTCGTTGCAGGCATCTTGAATTTCTTTGCTAGCCTTTTGCTTGCCTCGTTCTTCGGCCTCTCTGCACATCTCCTCAAACCTGCTGTTCAAGGATTTCATTTCCGTTTGAAGCGCAGCGTGCTCATTCTTTGCATTCGCGAGTTCCTCCAGCAAATCTGTCACCTTGCCTTGCCAATGCGATGCCTCCTTTCTCGCCCTGCCACATTTTGCATTGGAAAGCTGCAGTTGCATTTGTAGCTTTTGTAGCTCTGCGGACTTTTGTTTCAGCTGCATCTCTGATACCCGATCATTGCCATTGGACTTTTTGAGATGCAAAACAACTCGTTCAACTTTCTTGCGAATACCTTCCGCCACTTTGCTTGGAATCGTCAGAATTCCGGTCGTAGAATGAAACTCGACACCTTCAATTGAATCCAACAGTTTGTTGATGACGGAAAGAGCCTTCATTGTATTAGCGTTCTCTTCTTTTGCTATTGCCAAATCCTCCTCGAAACGCTTCAGACCAGCATAGCGACTCTCGGACACTACTTTCAGCGCTTGTAGCTCTAAAGTTCCTTGTTTGAGCTTTTCTTGTTCTCGTTTGAGCTTTTCTTGCTCACGTTTGGCAACTGATAAGGCGAATTGTGCTTCGTCAAGTTGTTTTTGTAACAGCGACTTCTCTTCTTGAAGTTTTTTTGTGGCATGAGATTCGTTGGCTTTCCAAAGGTTGCTTTCCTGGGCGTATTTTCTTTGCAAATGTTGCAGCTCCTTTGTTTGCTCATCAAGGGCAGAGCCAAGGGTCAACACCTTGGAACCCATCTCTGCAAGGTCGTCTTCGGCATATTGAAGTTTGTTGCGCAACTCTCCGACTTCTTCAGATTCAGATTCTGTGGTTTCTACTTTTGCACTAAGTCGATCCCTCTCCTCCTTTATTTCTTCAATGGTATGGCATGCCTTATTGAGGGAAGATCGCAGTGTTCTGAGCTCTTCGCTGGTTGCAGACTCATCCTTTTTGGCCCTTCTAAGATTGTGGCGCAGAGCAGAATTTTCGACCGTCAGATTGTATATCTCTTCTTGGAGCGCCTTTGCCTCCCCATCCTTTATCCCGGCCGACTTTGCTTCTTCTACGGCTCGCTCCATCTCATCTTTCACTGCCTCCATTTTCAAATGAAGTTCTACGATTTCTTGCTCAAGTTTTTTCGATTCAAATTTGGACGAATCTGCTTCTTTCTGAGCTTGTAGCAAGTCCGCTTCTGCTCGAGAAAGGGCATCCCGAGACCGCTTCAAACTTGCTGTGCTCTCCCTCCACTTCTTCTCAACCTCTGAATTTTCTTGTACAAGAGCAATGAATTGCTCTTTGAAATCGTCCATTTCTTTCTCACGACTCTCCTTTATCTCGTCCCACACCTCCTTTGTGGCTTCCTTTCTTCCTTTCATCTCTGCCAACCTGCGGGTTTCATTCAGAGCAGTTTTGGAGTTTCTCATCTCTTCCTCGAGTGCGGCGTTTTCTCTCATAATTTTGTCCATAGAAGCGCTAATGTCTAAGAGCTCCACCTTCAGCTGCAATTCATTTGCCTTCCTTGTGCATTGTGGCTCGTTCTCGCCTCCGAGTCGGGAAATGATGCCTCGCATATGATCTAGCAAAATTTTGTGGCCTGCCGTGGGAGCAGATGCTTTGTTTGCTGTGAAGCACTTCTGCTGCTCCTCAAGATTTTTCTGAAGATGCTCAATTGAGCTTGAAGCAATCTTAAGCTCGTCTGTTTTATGCCTGGCCTCATCCTTGGCTTTGTCCAAATCTTTCTTCAACTCAACCTCTCGCTTCTTCATCCTCTTGATTTCATTTGTTGAAGAATCGAGGGCCTGCTGGAGATGTTCTGTCTTTGTCTCGAGCTCTCCCACCTTCTCGGTTTGTCTAGTCAACGTTATTGATGAACTTCGTGTTGCCTCTGCGAGTTGAGCCTGTAGCTTCCTATTCTCGTTGAAGACATTTTCCAACCTTTCGTGTATTTCGTTGCGTTCATTCTCTTTATGAGTCATCATTTTGGCACGTAGCTCTTCTGCGGCACCTTCCCTTCCACACCTTTCAGCCTCCCGTCGAGCTTCCTCGAAAAGACGACTTACTGCCTCCAAGTCGTCAACTGCCCCATCGTACTTTCCTCTTGCAATCTCAAGCTCGGAACTTAGATCGGATACTTTACGCGACAGTAAATGGATTTCCTGGGATTTATCCTCATTGTCCCTATGCAGAGCATTGTTGTCATCGGCCAACTTCTTCAGCTGATTGGAGAAGCTAGAAATCTCTGATCTGTTCTTCTTCTCTCTGTCTTCCGAGTGGTACAAGGCTAAATCATAATCCTTTCTAACCTCAGAAAGCATGGAGTTTAGATCTTTGATTTCCTTTTGCAGATCTCGTACTTCCCCTTGCGCTTCAATAAGCTGTTTCTCGCAGAGAAGCGATTTCTCGATCTTCTGATTGCCTTCCTTAAGAGCAGCAGCTAGCAATTCTTTTGTATCATCCAGACTACTTTGGAGATTGGATTTTTCTTCTGCCACCTTCCGAATTGTAGCTTCTAGCTCCTGTTTGATCCGTTCCTTGCTCTCTTTTTCCGTTGCAATGGCTTCACTTAGGTGAGACAATTCACCTTGCAGAGTATCGTACTTGATCTTTGAGTCCCTCGCAGCTTTCTCAGAAATTTCCAATTCGTTGGTTTTCGCTTGCAACATGATCTTGCTATTTTCGACCTCCTTCTTTAGCTGTAAGTCACTGTGTGAATCCTGAAGGGCTTTGATTTGCCCTTGGAGTTCAAGAAGACACTTCTTCGGTGCATCTTCGGACCCATTTTTGTCTCCACGTTGCACCTCTTGAAGTTTTTCTTCCAGTGCTTTGTTTTCGAGAGCCATGTGCTCTAGATGGTGCCACAGCGTGTGTATGTCTGCTTTAGAGTCGACAAAAGAGAGCAAATCGTTTTTGCGCCGTTTCTGTTCTGATGGTGGCGGGTCCTTCCTGTGGTAGGCTGGAGGGAGTAATGGCATTGGGTTAGGATTTGTCTTCAATTCATTCTTTGCCTCATCGACGCGAACATTATCAGGCTCTGGATCCATTGCTCGAGGATTGTGGGATTGCTTTCTCAGCGGCCAGTGACCTCTTTGGCTATCACCATCGGAAGACGCTTTTCGATCGTTGCCGGCCTGTTTCGTTTTCGCTTCGAGGACGTCATCTCTCAACTTTTTATTATCTCTTTCAGCGGCTTCTAAGGCGGAACGACAGCTATTAAGCTCTTTATGCAGAAAATCTATCTCGAGTTTCCTTCTAGCTCCTTCCTCTTGCTCACCCTGCCGAGTCTCCAGTCGCTTCGATAGTTGTTGAACGTTGTCCCTTGAACATTCGAGGTCGAGTTCCAACTGAGATATTGTTTCTCTTAACTTCGAAACATCAGTTTCCTTCGACTCTGCTGACTTCGCATATAGGCAAAGTTTACGAATGATGTCAGCGAATGTGTTATTACCTTTCGAAGCAGGTGATCCGCATCCGTCTTCCAGGTTGTCAATCAAGGGGCGAGCAGATTCTACCTCGGTCGCAACTTCTGCGCGTTCTGATTCCAGCTTCTCAATCACGGTAGAAGAATACTCGATAGTAGCGGTTAGTTCATCAATTCTTTGTTGTAACTTCGAGTTTGTGCACTGAGCAGCTTGAACTTGTTCCCGAAGCTTTGCGTTGTTTGTTCGATCTTCTGATTCTTCCATTTCTGTCTCCGTCTTATTGTTTTCGAAATTTGTGATCTTCGTTTCTAGTTCATCCCGTTCTCTACACAGATCTCGTATTTGCTGCTGCAAGCCCTCCACGATCCCAACTTTGCTATCCGTACTCATTTTTAGGGCCATAAAGTCATGTTTCGAGCTTTCCCGAATTCTCTCCAGCTTCTCTCGCCAAGCGGAGTCATTCTCCAGAAGAGCGATTCGATGCTGATCCGTTGCAGCGGATAGTTCATATTGCAACCTTTCGATCTGTTCGCGCAGGTCAAAAATCTCATCATTTTTTTCTCCGATTTCACTGTAGTTCCTTCCTTCAAGCTCGACAACTCTTTGTTGCAAAATACCATTCTGCTCAATAAGATCATCCATCTGTCCACGAAAGGCACTCGGTTCAAAGCCGCGTTTTCCAAATGGTTCCATCATCACAGACATTTCTTCCGCTGGGGGTTCCATCGCCTGGTGTTGTTCTCGAAGAGCTGCAACTTCCTCGAGGAGCAGTGCATTTTCTTCCTTCGCCTGGTCCAATTGATTCTGCAACTCGGTCTGCAAGTCAAAGTCTCTCATGTTTTGTTTCGTCTGTACTTCGTTTTGCCTTTCGTTCGCCATTCTTAATTCTTCTTGTGCCGCAGCAAGATCTTCTTCGAGAGCTGCCACTTGGGATCTCAAAACCTGCTCATTGGCATTATTGGATTCCCGACGATCCTGACGCTCTTCTGCATCAGCCTCCGCGTCTCTCAATTTATCCTCAGTCTTCCAAAGCTTTTGCTGAGTAGTTATAAGTTGTTCTGTAACTTCCTCGAGTTCATCAAGTACTTCTTGGTATGATTCGTCGAATTGTGACGTTTCCTCCTTTGTCAAATTCGATGCTGATACTGTATCGACCTCTGACCTTCTTGCATCATCAGTTCGCATGGATTTATTCTCTCCTTTCTCAGTCACGGATTCAAGTTGAGAGGAGAATCGGCCATATCGACCTTTGGTTGCATCCACTCCTTCTCTGTGTGCTGCTTGATTCCTACGGACCGACTCTGAGTCTTCGCGACTACTCTTAGTGGTATTTTCTCGATTCCCCCATTGCTTGCGCTCTTTTCCCAATAGTTTTCTTTGTTTTTCCTTCTTCATCTTTTCTTTGCTTTTTCCTAGCGTCTTTTCAAGACTTTGAATTATTGGTTCCATGGACTGAAGCTGGGAAGCAAATTTTTGACTTGCTGATGTATTGGAGTGTAGCTGGTGGCCTAAACGATAGAGGGAAGGGAGCGCAATCAGCGGACGGGTACCATGCAAAACAATATTCAAGCTTCCTTCCTAAGCAGAAAGACATATCAACTTACGCATATTTCCTAACTGTTGACCTACACCATTTTCCAGGTTTCGTGAGTTGGCAATGAAATCCTGGAATGCATTTCGGATGCCATCAAGCTCTGCTTCGAGTTCTCTGACTCTTTCCGAGTCCACGCTCATCGCCACCATTTTGAAAAAATCTAATTAAAAAGAAAACGATGTAATGATGGCTGACCCCTTCCATGGATTGGAGGTTGGCGAATCGGATGTTGCCAATGGTTTCGGTTCTGTCTAGTTTTGGCATCAAGTCTTTTTCATCGCTGAAATGTGAAGCGTACGCAGTTGGCCAAAATTTAGCGAGACAGCGTAGTTCTGATTTTCTCCCTTAAGTGTGGAAGGAAGATTAATTAGGAACAACAAAGAAAAGTGTATTATTTATTCATATCTGTATATCTGAAATATTGAATCGACTGGTTGGACCAGCTGCATTCGTTGAGGTGCGGGTTGTGGATTCGCATAAGTGACTGATTGGACTTGCAGAAGAGCCCTACAAAAAGTGCTCGTGCAAGAACGTGGAGGGCACAGCCTGCTTTGTCGACATATCTTCTTTCCGAACACAAGGCATTTCACGATCCAGGTGATAAAAGTAGAAACCTTGCAGCTGTGGCACAATATCATGGGCGACGCTTGCTGTGGTTGTGATCCGAGCTTTGGCAGCGACAGCTGCCAATTTCAAGATGAGAATTGTCGAAGCAAGAGCTGTTCCGTGATAGAATTGAATGAGACCCTGGCAAAGAACTTGAAAACAGTCGAGCTGGTAGTGGGAGGGATGACTTGCTCTCGCTGCAGCGATGCCGTAAAGACAACTCTATCGAGTCTCAAAGGAGTCCAAAACGTTTCTGTGTCACTGTCGACCAATCTGGCTCGAGTACAATACATTGAGTCGGCAGACTGCTCAGTAGAAACAATCCGGGAAGAAGTGGAGGACATTGGATACGACGTTAATGACATCATTATTCCAAAGGAAGAGAAATTAACCAAGAAGATCGAGGTAGCAGTTGGCGGAATGACCTGCAGCATGTGTAGTAGTGCTGTTCATTCCGCTTTGGTGGATACTCCTGGCGTCGTTTCAGTAAATGTCTCCTTGTCAACCAATTTGGCAACTATTGAGTTCGAGCCATCACCAGACTGCAATATAGAGTCCCTCACAGATATCATTGAATGCATAGGTTATGACGTAAGCGATGTCATCGAAAAGAAAGACGAAGGAAAGGGCGGCTTTGACGATGAGGGAGAGTTTGTTGATATGGGCGAAGGTGGTGGCGGCGAGGACCGCCTTCAACGAATCATCGTCCAACAGAATGGACAGCTACACGCACGAAAACGTGCTTTCCTATTGAGTTGCCTCGGAGCATTACCAACGCTTGGCATTACCATGTTCATCCCAAAAGTGTTCCCAAAAGAGTGTTACCTCATTCAATTTCTCCACCAAGACGTCTCAATCTTCAATCATTCCTTTGTTCTTGAATCACTGTTCCTGTGGATGTTCACAACGCCAGTTCAATTTATTTGCGGCTACACATTCTACAAGACTTCCTTTCATGGAATTCGAAGAGGAATTTTAGGAATGGATGTCTTGGTGGCCTTAGGTACCACGGCATCGTACTTTTATGCTTTCGTGGCGATGTGGGCCCGTGATCCTAGCTACCGCTTCTTCGAGACATCCGCTGTGCTAATCTGCTTCGTCTTGTTAGGAAAATGGATGAATGCAATGGCAGTTTGCAGGACAAGCGAGGCCCTCACACAGCTAATGAAGTTGCAGGCCAAGACAGCCTTGAGGGTCATCCCAAACACGAATGATGTGGAGAAATGGAACCCACTGGCTGATACTTATGAAGAAAAGTCGGTCTCAATTCAAAGCATTCGACCTGGTCACATTGTCAAGATACTCAAAGGTGCCTCCATTCCAGCTGACGGAATTTTGATACATGGTGAGATGAGTGTCGACGAGTCTATGATTACTGGAGAATCGATCCCTTCGTTAAAAACTCCAGGTGATCAAGTACTGGGAGGCACCATTTGCTCTGAAACTGGAACTGGCATCTTGAAATCGAGCAATGCTACTGCTGCCGCTTTTGTGCGCGTAACGGGCGTAGGTTCTGCAACGGCATTGGCACAGATCGTCCAATTGGTGCAAGATGCACAGACGAGGCAAGTCCCAATCCAAAACCTTGCCGATACAATAGCAGGGATATTTGTTCCTACCGTTGTTGCAATTTCGCTTTTTACTTTTTTGGTCTGGTACGGGTGCTGCAAGATGGGATTTGTCCCGGCAGCATGGTATGAAGGAGAAAGCCCTGCAACGTTCGCCATGCTGTTCGGAATTGCTTCCCTTGTGATCAGTTGTCCCTGTGCCTTGGGTCTTGCTACCCCAAGCGCGATCATGGTAGGAACTGGAGTCGGGGCAAGATGCGGAGTATTGATGAAAGGTGGTGAAACCTTGGAAATTGCCAGCAAAGTGGATACCATAATCTTTGACAAGACTGGGACTCTGACGAAAGGAAAACCGGTTGTGACAGACATAATTCGTCTGATCGACGAAGATGCGTTGTTGAAGATAGCAAGCTCTGACATTTCTCAAACTGACGGCGAGAACTACCTAATTTGGTTGTTTGGATCCCTCGAACGAAACTCAGAACATCCTCTTGCCGCCGCATTAGTTTCGTATGCCGAAGAGCGACTGGCTAACCTTCTCGAAGAGAAACCCTTTGCTCAACCTACGAATTTTCTGGCTCTCACAGGCCGCGGAGCTGCGGGTACCATTAATGGGGTTAAAGTCTCAATTGGCAATCGTGCCTTTGCAGAACACGAACAGATGCAGATTTCTGACGACGTCGAACGGACTCTTCGCGATCTTGAATCAGAAGGGAAGACAGGGATGTTGGCAGGCCTTAATGGTAGGGTATGCGCTATCGTGGGTATAGCCGACGAGTTGAAGGATGAAGCAGAAGCTACTATCGCTTGTTTGAGGGATATGGGACTCGATATCTGGATGGTCACAGGGGATAGCAAACGCACTGCAGCCGCGATTGCGGAGATGTTGGACCTACCTTCGAATCGTGTCATTTCTGAGGCTCTTCCATCGGTCAAAGTCGATACCATACGAAAACTTCAGTCTGATGGCTGCGTCGTGGCAATGGTTGGCGATGGTGTCAACGATTCACCAGCTCTCGCGGCAGCTGATGTGGGGATGAGCATGGGGACAGGAGCTGAGATTGCTACGGAAGCAAGTGACATGATACTTGTCAGTGGGAAAGTCTCGGATACGTGCGTTGCCCTTGACCTGAGCAAGGTTATCTTTCGCCGAATCCAGTGGAACATTGTTTTTTCCATAGTCTACAACCTCCTTGGCATCCCCCTAGCAGCAGGCGTTCTCTTTCCTTTTTTTCAAACCAGGTTGCCACCAACTGTGGCTGCAATTGCGATGTCGCTGAGTTCCATCAGTGTCGTTTTCAGCAGCTTGGCCTTACGATTTTACAAGCCAATAGACATTTTGGCTCCAACGAAACCGAGACGTCTGCCCCAGTTTCTTCGAATGAATCAACGACACGAGTATACTCCAGTAGAAGTGGAGGATTCGATCGAGTTGAAGGCTTTGATTGATGAAATCGTATGATTGCGCGATCAAATTTTGCTGGCTTTAGCATATATGTCATTGCAACTATAAGGTATCACCCATGGACTTCCTTTTTGTAGCTGTACACCAGAAGGGAGATCCTTTTGCAAACAATGCATGGAAGATAGATCCGATTGAACCATTTGGAGTTTTCTGTTTGAAGGATCCCCCTTATATTTGCCCCCTATCACTGGTCTGAAGATATATGAGGTCACGTGGGTTCGTTCGGAAATGTACTTGGACCTACGTAGAGCATTGTGAAGAATGTCTGCTCCATTGTGCAAATCATTCTTGTTTCATCTTCTCAACCACACCTCCACGTTCTGTTTGTTCCAAAGTGCGTTCTGTTGAAGCAGAACATAAAGCAAGACCACAATGGCAACGCATGATCTTCACTTTGCGGTCTCTACGAATGGTGTGGAAGACAATACGTTTCACGACGATCCTTCAGTCCCGGAAACGCCCCCTGGGCAAAACGCATCATGGGGACGTCTATCACAGTCTTCACACCCTATAGTGATGATCTTTCATATTCTATTCAAAGGAGCGGCTTTCTTCTTTTATCTTTTTGGAGGGTTTCTGACAAAAAATAAATACGGAGGAAAGTCAGGAGCCAAATTCATAGTCGTGACAGTCATTTGTATTTTGCTGTTGGCAGCTGACTTCTGGGTTGTCAAGAACGTCACTGGACGTCTATTAGTAGGACTACGCTGGTGGAATAGAGTCGACGGTGATTCAACCAGGTGGATTTTTGAGAGCGCAAAGGATCGGCAAGTGAATAAGTTCGATAGTAGCATGTTCTGGACTGTGCTCTATGCAACTCCAACTGCTTGGGTTGTTTTGAGTTTTTTTGCTATCGTGAGACTCAACTTCGGTTGGCTAATAATTTGTGGTACGGGATTGGCATTATCTGGGGCCAACGTTTATGGTTATTACAAGTGCAGCTCCGAACAAAAAGCCAGGTTTGAACAGATCATGCACGATGGAGCACAGGCTGGTGCCATGGCCATGTTTAAGAACAGCGCCAGCAGTTTGAACAACAGTGTGCTTGGATTCGTAACAAGAGCTGCGGCTGGTTCAGGGGGACAGGAGCAGCAAAACCAACAACCACCTCCAGGGTCATTCGTTTGATCAAGTTTTTCTTGAGCAGAGTCATAACAACTGGGACCTGATTTTCTTGAGTCTGGGGATCGATTAGACTTTTCTCATTGTCTAGTATCTTATAGTAATCCTTCAGCCAAGATTTGTCTAATGCACAGAGAGACAGAATAGTTGATATAATACAAATTTATCTGGTACTTCTCGCTAAAACAAACCAATCAACGCCGACAGCCCAACAGCGAACACAGCCGATATCCCCTTAACAGAGCTAATATCGTCCTTTGGAGCAATGATTGGATCATCTTCATCCTCAAGATATCCAACAGTAAATTGACTTCCATTTGGATTATCGACGCTTTCGATATCCGACCGGACATGGACATAATAAAATGTATCTTCTTGAGCTGCGAAGGTATAATCAAGAGTTTTGTTTTGCGCGCAATCGAAAATTTCTCCAGTGTTGACAGGGGGGAATCCTTTACAGAGTTGACTGTTGCATGCAAGGAAAACGCCGAAATCTGTGACCTTATCATTGTTGGTGCAAAGCTGAACAGTTATTTCTCTCCCTGTGCCAGTAATTCTATACCAGAGGGCCGACCGATCGCTTCGTGCGCCACACACACCTTGGGCATTGAAATCAAAGTTGGCGTTAGAAACATCTCCGTCCACTGGCTCATTGGCAATCAGTGGTCTGGCGTTTACGCAGCGGTCATTTGAGGGTTGAGCAGCTGTCACATGACAAGGGGTTGGCAGAAGGGTAAGAAAGGATGACAACTAAAATTTTGTCTGAAGTAGGGCAAACATCTCTTACAGGCAAGACCGAGTAGGACCAGGGGCAAAAGGCGAGGCAACATTTTCGTTTTTAAAATACAGATGCAACGTGTCTTTCCAGAAGGAACGATTGCTCTGGATTTATGAACTGTGATTTTCAAGTTGTTCTTGCTAAAAATACTAGAGGTAAGAATAATTTGGCAAGACATCCAAGCTAAACATGAGCTACTTCGGCGAACGAAGTCGTGCGTGACCGTTTCGACTTTGAAAGGCACGAATGTCTGCTTTCGCAGTCTTCTGCCCGTCGCTCCTCGAATGTCTTGTTCTTGATGCAGTAAACGTCTGATTGAGATGACGTAAGCAAAACCTCCAAAAATAAAAATACAGACGCAGACATTCCTACTTGGCGTAGTACCTGCTATCCACAAAAAAAAAGTTGACAAGGTGTGAACTGACAACAAGACAATCTCCACCCTTTCTTTGCATAAATTCTTGATATTCTCCCTCTTTCTATCAGAAGTTACAGCCATGGCCCTTAGACTATCTGCATCCCGCTTTGCCCCCCGAGTTGCCCAGTTTAGAGCAATGTCTACTGGCCTCGACTATTCCCGCACTCCTGAGAACTACGAGGCGGTCCTTGACAAATTTGCCCAGATCCGTGCCTGCGCCGTTTTGCGAACAGCCACTTCTGAGGCATGTCCAAAGGCCATGCAGGCAGCTATTGACGGAGGTTTCAAGATTGCTGAATTTACCTTGACAACTCCTGACTGCCTCTCCCATTTGTCTGATTTCCGTGCCAAGTACGACGGAGATGTTATGGTTGGATGCGGAACCATCATGAACACACAGGATGCTGCTGATGCTATGGAAGCTGGTAGTGAATTCATCATCACCCCCGTCATGATTCCCGAGGTTATCGAATGGTGTGCGGAGAGAAATATTGTGTGCGTCCCGGGATGCCAGACTCCTACTGAGTTGTACAACGCATACCGACACGGTGCTCCCCTCCAAAAGCTATTTCCTGGTGTTGCTGGAGGACCCATGTGGGTAAAGGCCGTTAGCTCTGCTCTTCCAATGCTCAGTATCAACCCCACATCTGGTGTTGATCTTGACAATGCTGGTGACTTCCTGAGAAACGGTGCTGCTTCGGTTGGTCTTGTTGCCCCACTCTTCGACCCAGAGGCCATCGCCAAGGGAGACTTCGACCAAATTGCTCAGAATGCTGCCAAGGTTATGGGAAATGTGCGAGAGGCTGGACCCTACCAACGCAAGAAATAAGTCATATAGTAGCAATGGCAATATAACAGAGAAAGAAGCCTCAATGAACAATTGACACTTTCTAGATATGCTTTCAGATTTATACGAACGAATCTTTAATGAGACGGGCTCAAGCATCTATTCAGAAGATGTTTACTGTGGCTCTAATCTATGCTATTTGATACTACCCTGTTCTGCTGTATTCGCCATTCTTCCATGTCGAAGTAACAAATGGTGCTTGGGTCCGGAATGGTGTTCTTTGTCTGTGGTTCTTTTGTCTGTGGATCTTGGCTTCACAACTGACGTACGTACATCAATCGTACCTACCATAGATCTCATATGATTAGTGATGACGTATGCGTGGCATGCGTGACAACTGTGGGGACCAACGAATCTATCTTCTATCTTCCTATCTCAGTTGATTGATCCTCCCCACATCTTCTTGTTGTAGTCTGGAGCATTGCCGTTCAATCAAGGATCCTCTACGCACACTGACTAGTCACCGAACCATGTTATCTTCATCTTTTCGCCGCTCAACCGCTTCCCTCATTCGTCCAATGGCGATGAGATCGTTCGCGACCGGCCCAGCAAGTGGTGGAGAAATCTCTGACTCTTTGCTTGAGAAGCTCGGAGGTCTATCAACCCAGGCCTTGGTTGATGGTCTATGGGTAATGGGCTGGCCTTCTGCGCAGATCGATGGAGCACGGCCACTTGCTTCGGGCATGAAATGTGTCGGACGCGCCGTCACCTTGAATTTTGTTCCAGCAAGACCTGATATTGCTCAAGACAAGCCAGCCGGAGGAGAATCCCCTGAATACGAAGCTTTCGAAAAATGCGGGCCAAATGATATTCTTGTTATGTCGTCTGTTGGACCATGGGAGGTAAGTTCGAAATCTGGATATCGCCCAGCAAGTAGAACCATCTCACATTTTTTGTAGAGCGTTGGTGGTGACATCAAATTCCTTAGATTGAAGCAGCGAGAAATCGGTGGGTTGGTCACCGACGGAAGCGTCAGAGATACTGACGAAATCATTGATTATGGCTTCCCATGCTTTTCGTACTCTACAACTGCTCGTCAGGGTCCTGCGGCAATGCAGCCATGGGAATGCAATGGTGTTATCAATGTTTCCGGTGTGGTCGTCCGCCCTGGTGATGCCATTGTCGGTGACCAAGACGGCGTCGTTTGTGTACCCGCAAAAGTAGCCGAGAAAGTCTACTCCATTGCCCATGGAAGGGAAGTAATCGAGGAAATTGTCAAGGAAGAGCTCACAAAAAATCCAGGTCCTCCAGGAAAGTTCTACCCTTTCATGAGTGGAAAGATCAAACCTGACTCTCCTCTTGGAAAGCTCCTCGCGACCAAGGGTATCACTCCTGAAAACTCTAACCAATTTGAGGGGACTGCAGATTGGTAAACATCATAAACTAGAATATTCGTCCGATACTACTGTAACTTTGACCAAGCAATAGCGGTAGATTATTGTCGCCGCTATGCGAGTGGCAATGTGCCAAATTCATATCCAGTCACTCGGCGCAATTTGAATCTCTCCATGTAGCTTTGATGACAAAAAACAACTGCGGAGCGGTGAAAAATCGTAGATAAGAATTTGCTACTTTGCTCAATGCTTGGTTACTTCAACGCTTTGGACAGATTATTAAAGTTTGAAGTGGTCCTCTAAGACTTCTTGCACCAGTTTTGAGCCTCTAATAATATCCCCGTGAGCAGGAACTATTGTTTCAATATCCCATTCATCGAGCAACATTTTGTATATTTCGCCATACTTTGATTTTTCCTTAACCATAAGATTCTTGTAAAATGGAAGGTAAACTTTGTCCCTTGGAATAGACCAACATAGCAAATCAATATTTTAGCATACGGAATGGCACGCTCTTAGCATGTCAGCGGAGTACTTACATTCCTAGTTTCCAAAGCTTGCTTCCTATAGGTATCGATTCAACCGATGGAGCAAGCTCCCACTCACTCCCCCCTAAATGCGAATTGGGCACACCATCAGATGTGGGGTAGTTCCAGAACACGTCTGTCGTTAGCAATGTCTTTGAGGGCGTGTGATAGAAAATGACTTCATTGAAGAAGGGCTTGCCAGTGAATGGATTCACTTCCACGTCAACGTGCAGAGGAATTATTTCTTGAAAGTTCCAGCAATCTTTGAGAGTCCAGCCGTCGGGGCTTCTAATTCCTGCTGGAATTTCCCCTGTCCATTTGATAGTAGGCACTCTTTCAGCGAGTCCGGGGTTTCCCCACATGAAAGCGTCGGGGTACCCTCGGTACCACTCGTGTGCGAAACTTAGGTGCTCGTAGTTTGGCGAAACAATGTACTCGACGTTGCCCAGCTTGGCAAGAGCATCTTTCAAATCTTTATCCAGACCAACTGGTGAGTGAACCCATAGATTGCCATCTTCAAGCTGGATCACTGTCATTCTACAGCCGACATCAATTCTGTTCCAATAGAATGGACGATCCGCAGTATAAACGTTCGTCGCAACAGGTGTCAGAACGGTGCCCAACCGATTCGACCAGCCAGCTGGGGAATAACTCCCGGTTCGTTCCCCTCGGGCTATTTTGTCATCCAGCTGTTTGGCGTTCTCGACTAGAGCGGCTCTTGTGGATACTGGAAAGTTGGATGCTGGACCGGCTCTCAGCGTAAAAGCGACCTGTCGCGACAAACTGTTCTCATTGGAGAGGCACAAGACAGATAGTGGCGTTGTGAGGAGGACAGCTAAGCGCTTCAGAATCATTTTCCTAGAGAGGCATTGATTGGGTTTTCTAGATGAGTTGGAATGTGAATGTGTCACAGCATCGAAGAAAAAGATCTGACTAGGAAAGACCAACGTCACAAGAGCTTGCCAGACGCGTTGAATCTCCCTTAAGACGTCAAGCGCCAAAAAAGCTACCTTAGTACGATGCTACTACAGCAAGACACTGTCGTTGCCCAACTGGCTAGCTAGATGCTAGTATACAGTCTTTGAGATAAGCAATAATCCGAACTAAAACAAGCTTAATCCTTATTTGTTGGGTGGAACTACATGTACGCAAGTAAGATCTCACTAGATAGGAACAAAATCGTCTGCACTGCCTTCTTCACCAGATGGACTTTCCAGGTTCATGAAAAACCTAATTGTTGATTCCAGTTTTTCAATAAAGTAATCAACATCCCTGAATTAATCGAGATGAGCAAAATTGTTAGTGTTCACGCCAGTGTCCGATGACAAACAGAAGCATCACGGCCAACCAACGTACTCTTTCGTGTTGTAAATGTAGAGGCTGGCTCGAGCTGAATGAGAAATACCTTTGGCTTCATGCAAAGGCTGGCAACAATGATGGCCAGCTCTGAGAGCAACTCCCTCCATGTCCAAAAAAGTGCCCAAGTCACTTGGGTGTACTCCATCTACATAAAATGCACAAAGAGCGGAACGCTTTGTCCCTACAGGCGGGCCGAGGACGTGTACTCTGTCGACCTGACTGAGACGTTTGTGTAAATATCCGCCGATTTCAGCTTCGTACGCCTGCACCTTGTCCATACCAACACTCTCGAGATATTTTACTGCTGCCCCAAGGCCAACCGCCTGCGTGATGGGTGGTGTTCCCGCCTCGAAGCGAGCAGGGGCTGGTGCGAAAGTGGACTCTTCCATTGTGACTTGGTCGATCATTTCACCTCCTCCCATATAAGGTGGCATACTATTAAGAAGGTCCTCCTTGCCCCAAAGAACACCAATTCCACTTGGACCGCACATTTTGTGACCTGAAAAAACCATGAAATCTACTCCAAGATCTTGGACATCTACCTTCATATGGGGGACCGCTTGGCATGCGTCTAGCACTGTCACCGCATCGGGTGACTTCGTTCGAATCTGTTCAACTAGATCTTTGACTGGATTGCAGCAACCCAGAACATTGGAAACATGTTGAAAGGCAACTATTTTTGTCTTCTCGTTGAACAAAGATATGAACTGATCCATATCAATTTCACCTTTCTCGAAATCTATATTAGCATACCGGAGCTTTGCTCCAGTTTCCTTCGCGATGATTTGCCAGGGAACGATATTAGAATGATGTTCCATTTCCGTAATCACAATTTCGTCACCAGGTTTCAATGTAGAACGTCCATAGGAAGAAGCAACCAAATTCAGTCCCTCTGTCGCTCCACTTGTAAAAACAATCTCATTTCGAGAGTTGGCATTCACAAAGGCAGCAATCGTATCACGAGCTCCTTCATACGCTGTTGTCGCATTTCGAGACAGTGTGTGGGCTCCTCTATGTACATTAGCGTTTCTTTTCGAAGAGTGGAATGAGATTTCATCAATTACTTGTTTCGGGATTTGGGATGTAGCAGCAGAATCGAGGTAAACAAGTGGCTTTTGGCTGTCACCAATTTTCGTCGTCGAAAGAATCTCAAAGTCTGGCCGAACCTGTTGCGCCACACCAGAATGCTCAAAATTGTAGTCCACCCACCAGTCAGCCTTTTCTTCTGTCATCTGTGGATCTTGCAGGACCATCAGACGGTTTGATTGAATTTTCACACGTGCATTCTTTTGACTATAAGAGCTACCAGTGAAAGCCAAGGCGGCCCCGGAAGATAGCAAAGTCCACGTTTGAAATATGAAAGCTGGGTGCATTGTGCCTGTTATCAAGTACTCCAGAGTCTTTCTCAGGTATGAGCTTTGTATTAGAATATCGATTGCACCTATGTAGCTGCAACTTTTCTGTTCTTCAGTTGGTGTGAGATTTATAGACAGTAGTGTCAAAGCGATGAGGTAGAATTGATGAACTCGCCAGATAGATTTGTGGGTCGAGAAGAAGTCAAACAGATGACATCTCACAGACCAGTGGACTGTGCTTACGTCAGCGCAAAAGTGATTCCTGTCCCGCCGTGTGCCCAGACCATGGAAAAAGTGTGAGAATAGAACGACTCAAAATACTAGTAGTACACCAGCCACCACTTCTCATGACGGGGAAAGCCATGAAACAAGATGAATCCAGAAACAGATTTCGACTACAATACCACATTTAAAAAAGTGACCATTCCACCAGAATTGCAACAAGCCGATACTGAGTCTTGCGTACAGTGTAGCTACCTATTTGAAACTGAGTGTTGTCAGATTGAAGGATACTTGAACGAAGGAAGTGTAGGAAGAGCTACTTATTAGATCCTCTCTATTGATTCTAAGCATACTGGAGTAGATACACCATGACTGTTGCTTGTGGATGGGTAGATATCTGCTTCTTTCTTTCTTTCTTTCTCGCTATCCGTGATATCATGTTCTATCCCTGTACTGCATCCGACAATAAGTCAAGTTGTTGACTCAATCTCTGTACGAGATCTCTCCAGGATTCATCCTCTTCTTGTGACTCGTCTGCTGTCTGACAGAATGGATTTTTGGCCTTTCCTGCTGTCAATTGGAACAGCTACGAGGTATCGTTGAAAGACTAGTGAGTAAAAATCAGGTCATCAAAAGGTATCGTAGCATGACCTACCTCTTCTATTAGGGAAGCATTGTCCAGTTGCTTTTCCATCACTGACTTGGCCATTTCTGTTCGTTTCTTAGAAATCATTTCGCAGTCATTCTTGAGGTTGCTCAGGGCAATTTCAAGGGCAGTCAAACGTCGCACCAATTTCACCGGATTTGGAATTGACTGATCGCTATTTCAACACGATCGATTAGGAAGAAAATGTTTGTGAAGTTAGTTGCGCACATGAAAAGCCAATTCTTTCTGTCTTGTTTGTTATTGCTCACCCTGATTGCATGTTCGCTTCCTTGAAGACTTTTTCCAGTCTTTGCGAGGCCTGTAGTATTTCTGACTCCGCTTTCGACAGCTGCGCGGTCCATGCTCTTGCTTCGATCTCCATTTTGGGTTCGTGTTGCAGCGTTTGTCGCAATATGGTGGTGCAAGGACTGTTTCTTTCCTCTTTTCTATTGCCACTCTGAGAAAAGTCTGAACATGCAGATGATTTGAATTTCAGTTTGCCGAGCCTGCCTGGCTGTCGTTAGAGTCGAATGAATCAGAATTGGAGCGACTGACTGACGTAGACATTCTAACGATCAGAATGATCTCTTTGTTGCCTCTTTCATCATACTCATCAAGTTATCATCCAAATGGTTAGAAGTACAAAACAGTCCATTCTCCTAGTATCGTGCTTATCGTCTGGAAGGATCAGTGCATTTTCCCCACTTGCAAGAATGTTTTCTTCGAAACCAAGCGACGATCCTTTGTTTTGCCAAAAACCATCGGTAGCCATTGTTGGTGCGGGAGCCGTTGGCGGATATTACGGTGCGAGGTTGTGGGAATGTGGATCGTATGATGTCAAATTTCATATGCGTGGTGAAAACTTCTCAGAAAGCAAAAAGAACGGCCTAAAGGTGACGTCTATAGATGGGGATATTGTGATTCCATCCGATGAGTTGCAAGCGTTCACGGACACCAAGGATATAGGAAAAGTGGATTGGGTCATCGTCGCTCTAAAATCAACAGCGCTGGAAGCTATACCGCCTCTTATCAGCCCATTGCTAAAACCAGGAAATACTAAAGTTGTTGCCATTATGAATGGCTTGATCGACACAGATCTTGTTCAGTTGCTGAAGGAGTTCCATGGTGAAGACAAGGGTAGTGAATATCTTGACTGCTGTGGGGCTCTATATGGCGGGATGGCTTTTCTATGCTCCAATAGACTCGGTCCAGGAGTCATTGACCATATTTATGCAGGATTGCTAAGCGGGGGTGTGGCAGCCCATTCTCAAGGAACAAATTCCGAGGAAGCAATTGAAGCATTTCGGCAATTTTGGAGCAACGTGGACAAGGTAAAGACAATCGCAGAATCTTCGCTACTTGGCGGGAGATGGAGGAAAAATCTGTGGAATTTACCATTTAATGGAATCAGCGTCGCATTAGGAGGCATCACTATTGACAAGATTGTGACGGATCCTGACTTGCGACAATTGGCTGATAAAGTGATGGATGAAACCATTGCGATAGCCAATGCTGATTTGAAAAACAGCGGCTGGGATGAGACCTTCTATCTTCAGGAGGAGGAAAAGAAGCAAATGTTTGCATATAGTGATGATATGGGCTCATACAGGACAAGCACAATGATTGATCTGGTTGAAGGAAATCCGATGGAGGTGCAGTATCTTTTCCGAGAACCCGTCCTACGAGCCAAGAAGCTGGGCGTCCATGCGTGCCACCTGGAAACACTCCTCGCGCAAATTGGGGCGTTAGAGAGATTCCGCAACGAGTGTTGAATCAGAGACTTGTAGACTATGCATCTTGGTATATCCGTGTGAAACAAAGTGTCTCATGAAGCGAACGGCTGTGCACTCAACCTTTGCGCCTCCCGAACCAGTTTCTTCGCTTCTTCTCCACTATCGTTTGAGTTGGTTTGTCCTTGCTGACTCTTGAAGATGATCTTGGTGATGTTTTGACATGCTCATTATCGGACACCCCTACATACGGCCCATCCGAGTGTGTAGGACCAGTGTATCTAATGAATGCAAGCTGCACTAGAGCAGGATCTGACGAAGCCGGAATAGAATTATAGATGTCGTCAACTTTCATTTTGAGACTCTTCTGCCCGTTGATAGCACCAAGTTGGTCGCCAACCTCTACACCACCGCTGCGGGCAGCGCTGCCACCAGGCGCAATTTTGAATATGAAGCAGCCACCTTCATTTTCCATGAGGACCACTATCAACAGAAGAGTGAGAGATAAATAGAAAGCTATTGCAAACATTTGTGATTGTTCCTTACATCCCAGCGGCAATTTGAGCTCAACAACGCACACTTTCAAATCTGAATACATGTCAATCATATAGGATTCATCAAACGTCATTCCTCTCAGCTGATGAATTGATCGAGCTGCCAAAAGGGCAAGTACTGCAAAATCTGGGTCAGTATCCAAGGATGAAAGAGGAAATGGGAAACCTTCCAAGATCTCGGGCATTTCATTCTGTGCAGCAGCACCACTTATAGGTTCAATCTCTTGAAATGGGATGCTTTCAGAATCGTCGGATACGACCTTTTGTTCTGCTCCATCACCGTGTGTAATTCCTGGGTTATGAAATGGAATGCCATCCAAGACATCGGTCATTTCGTTCTGCTCTTCACCACCTACTGCCTCAGATTTTTCGATAATTGTGCTGGCAGGAGACTGTACTGAAATCTGCGAGGATAAGGAAAGGATAGTGTGATGTGACTCGCTTAGTTGTATCCACATAGTTGCAGAGCACTGACGTTCGCATTGCTGTACTTACATCAAATTTCGAGTCACTGTTCTCTCCAGAAGTCGACTCCGCAATCCAACCTTCCAGATCGATTTGCGCAAAATCCTCCTTCTTCTCTTCCTCTATTCCATTTGGCGTGACGCTGCTTTGATATTCAATAGACCCGGCATCAGCATCCTCGTCGACCTCCTCGCCACGAGAAGCAAAAATCCCAAGAGTTGAAACGAATCCAGTCATGCCCGCGTCCAACACACGACGAGCAGAACCAAATGGATCATCCATTTTGGCTTGGCGTTTTGGACTCTGCACTTGTAGTTTTTGCTGTTTAACAAAAGCAGCACTAGCACCTTGTTTGATAACGCCAATCTCCAGATTCCGGTCGGAACGCCTTCGCCGCCCTAGCTGACTTTTCATTGTTGCTGTTCCGGCTCCCCAACAAGAACAATCTGGAAAGATGCCCTCCAGTGTGCTTTCGTCCGTCTTAGTGTATTCAGAAAGCACGCTTGCGGCTTCACTTTTAGTATCCTCCCGCAATCGATTCATTGTCGGTGATACTACTTCCTTGCTGGTGGAGCTTTCGCTTCTTCTTGGTGACCCAGTTGGTGTAATACATTCCAGTACATTCATCGGTGCTTGAGCTGGCTCGCCATCATTGTCGGTATCCTCGTTTCGGGGTAGCGCTGGTGGTGGTGTTTGATCTAGTGGATTGGATGGTGACTGTGGCAGAACAATTGTGGGATGCAGAACCGTCCTCCGGGGACGTTCCTCCACATGTTCTTGTAGGTAATGTATCCTTTTCAGTCGCCTTCGGTGGTTCAACCTTCGATGAAAGCTAGAATCGGATTGGTTTGCTTCACTTGTTACGTCTGCCGCCATGCTATCGTTTCTAGAGGATGCCGAAACAGGGTTCTGAGAAGCCTGACCTCCTGAAAGTTTTCTTAACTTCTCTACTTGCTTCCACACTGGTGATGTCCCTAAAAACTCTGAAATGTTCGGAAATCGAAGGGGTGTCTGTGGTGCCACTTTTGGAGAAGAACTCGGCTCTCGCTGTTCATCAAATGGCAAACTCTCACTATCACTTTCTGAAGCATTGTTTTTCAGTTCGGATGGATCATAAAGAACGGCGCTACTGTAATCGATTGAGCCACAGAGGAAGTCGTGACCTGTCTCTTTCTCCGACCAATGATGACATACTCTGCCTGCCATGTCGACGGAAGTGGAAGAAACATCACCTTTTTCTACAGCCTCGGTTGGGGGCACGTGTCTCACCATGAATTCGTTGTCCCCCTAGTCTTCTTGGCTTCAATAGAAATTGACGGCATGAATTGATCGGCCCATTGAGGTCGGATCGATCTTTTGAGAAAGAAAAAAGCCCGAAACCTCCTAAAAACAGTTTGGTTTTTTCGCGCCAAGGCGACCGGCCAGCTCGCCCAAAATTTTACGATTAAGGACGTTGTCCGACATGCTTCCGAACCCATCGCCGACAAACGCGGGCTCAACGACTTCGAATTAAATCAATTCACGTCCAACGGCAACCGAAGGACACGTGTGTCTGTTTTTAGCGTGACAGCAAGGAGGACTGAAAATACCTATAGCTGAGCGTTGGCCTAGTTTTGTGAGATTCTGTTTTCACTGTTGGGATCCACCATGCAACTTTCCATGCGATCGAGTGTTGCTCCCTCCAACAACTGTGCCTTCGCACCCATGAAGAAAATGACATCCACCACAGACGGCGGTACTGACGATGAAACAGAAGTAGATACTTTTCGTCAAAAGCAGGAAGAACCGCAGGCTGAAGAGTCGGCAGGCGTAGAACTGGTAGTTAGTGGAACGGGAACCATTGATGCACTGATAGAAAAGGAAGTCATCAAGCTGGCAGTGCAATGCAGACTCTTCAAAAGTGGAGAGAATGCAGAAGATAAACTAGCTGTGTTTAATCGAAATGAGATTGTGACTGGTGCATTTCTCGGGAATGGGGCATTTTCAGAAGTGCACCAAGTGAGGGGCTTTCAGTTCTCTCAGGAAGTTCGAACTCCTCAGCAAGACGAGACTCGAATGAGGCTTTACCATACCGCCTATGACCACGAAGGAGAGTCATCGTACGTCATGAAGCATTTGCGACGCGATCTTCATCACCGTGGGCCAAACAAGTTTATCAATGCCGCTGGTGATCTTGTGATGGAAGCCAAGTTTCTGTCCTACTTGAATCACCGAAACATTATCAAACTGCACGCCTGGTCCGGGCCTTCTACCAACTACCACGAAAATAGCCACGACGCTTTCTTCCTTGTTCTGGATCGACTCGATCTGACGCTGTCACATCGACTGCTTCAGTGGCAGATGGATCCCGCGCATTCTGAAGCAGTGTTCTCGTCCAACTTGGATGACTTTAAGGAGAAGATCAACATAGCACTTCAGATTGCAAGAGGGTTAGAATATTTACACAAGCGGGACATTATTTTCAGAGACTTAAAACCAGGTATGTGATGGAAAAAGACATCTTTTGTGCATTCCTGCATTGGTTCCTAACTCTTATATGGTTCACTCTCGTTTTGCTTTAGACAACATTGGATTCAAAGGAAATACAGTGCAACTTTTTGATTTTGGCCTATGTCGGGAGCTTCCAGAGGCGAAACCTGCCCAAGACAAGACCTTCCACATGTCCGGAGTGGGGACAAAGCGGTACATGGCCCCCGAAGTCTTTCTGGGGAAACACTACAATCTCAAGGCCGACGTTTATAGCTGGGCCATAGTCTTCCATTCCATGCTCTCCCTTCAAAAACCATACGACATGTGTGATGCCCAGCTCTACAAGAAATGTGTTTGCGAAGAAGGTGCCCGACCGCCGATCTATCCCGAATGGCCTGCGGAGATCCAGGAGCTCTGTCGGAAGGGATGGGCTCACAATCCGGAAGACAGACTGACAATAGACGAAGCCTGTATAAGGCTACAGCACCTGTCGGATCAAATGGCAAGCGATGACTCCACCTTTAAGGTCGATGAAGACGATTGCATCACTGTGATTATCGAGAAGGCGGACAACATGTCCATGCGTGATGTGTTTGATAAACTATGTCTGGCAGACCTTTGCGTGAAGCCACCAGCACGCCGACCGAACTCAGAGCAGAACAAGAACGGCAAGAGCATCCTTCGAATAATAGAAGGCCAAATGATGCGTGCTTCTGCACCTTACGAACGACATATTACAAGTTACCCGAACTTGAAGCACTTGCGATCTGCGTACTTATGAGTAACATACATGTTTGTATTTGCATACACTATACTTAACGAAGACTTAACAACTACTTAATTTCAATTTGAAAGCGACTCTTTGCACCGAGGTGTATGGGCTCATGTCCTTACAAGTTGGAGAGAACAGACCATGATCCTCCATGTCATCGACATGTTGGATCTTATCAAGGCACCCAAAGCATGACGAAAGAAAAAGCTAGCTCGTAGCATAGTACTATACAACTCCTGCAAATCATGTACGTTTTAATGAAATTTCTACCTACTTGCAAGCGTTCTGGGCACGGCATGATAGCTTGCACCGTATCAACAACGAATGATTTTGACCCGATGAATCAACATTTGGATGCAGGCTGAGACTATGGATCGTTTGTGGGTGTATGGTTCCTTCTATCAAAGCAAAATACTACGATAAATGAACAAACAGTAGTTTGCTTTGTCTCAAAAAACAAAACATATAGATAGTCTTTATAATAATCTTCCCATCGCAGCAAGCTCAATGAACTCTGCTACTACTATACTAGATAGACGCTTCCGTGGTTTTAAAAGTACGCGGTTGTGTCCGTAGACTTCTTCCGTTGCTGCTGGACCGGGCCTTGCCATCCTTCTTCCCCTTCTTGAATAATCCTCCAAATATTCCCTTTTTCTTCTTCTTCTGCATATTGTCCGCAGACACAGAGGGAGACCTGGGTTTAGGTTGACTCATCGATCGAGGAGACCTGGATGAACTGGCAAAGCCATCATAATGGTTCGACTCCAAACTTGGATTGCCAGACATGCTTTGTTGGACTTTTTTGGGAGTTTCGGATGGGGACTGTAGCCATAAAAAGAGAGCGTAAGAAATATGATGATAACAATACTTTTGACAATGTATGATGATGGACTTACGGAATGGGGTTTCAGTACTTTTTGTTGGGCAGGTGGGGCGGGTGTCGATATACCACTCATGGACGAGACTTCATCGTGCATAACTGGTTGACTTTGGATTGCCATGGGAGTGACTGCGGGCAAGTCGCCCACTTCGTCTTGGACGGATTCTTGCGCCCTTGAGTTTCGAAGGAAGGAAGGAAGATTGCCAGCATTTTCCTTGTCTCGATTGGCCTTAATCAGTGCCTTTGTTTCCAAGAGCTCCAATAGAACTGCTTCGCGGCCTTCATAAGCTCGCATAATTGTGGAAACTCGGTCAATTTGCCCTGGAACCGTTGTCTTTCCGTAGACGTAGTTCAAGAGTTCCGATACTTGGGCAATGACAGCCGGAGAAGTGCCATCGAGCTCATCCGAGTACTGAGACATGTTCTCGGCATCCTCTTCGTCCATGGGTCTGTCTTCTTCTTCTTCGTAATCGACATCCACTGGCTCTGGCTCCTTTGTTTCCTTTTCGGGCCATTCATTGGTGTTGTGGCCAAACGAATGCGAACGATCTCTGGAGCTCTCGGTGTTTTCTCTGGAATGCGTACGTTCTCCAGCGATCTCAATATTCTCTCTGGCATGCATGCGTTCTCTGGAACTTTCGCTGTTTTCTCTGGAATGCATACGTTCTCTGGCGGTCTCAATGTTCTCTCTAGAATGGGCACTCTCCTTGGCGCGGGCCACAGCTTCTTCAAATTTTGCTTCTTGATCAAAACCATTTGGCTGCTGTTGTTGCTGATTTTCCTCTTCCTCTGGGTCATCCGTGGTGTTGTATCTGACACTGAGTTTTTGTACCAGGTGATCTTCGCGTCCCTTGTACTTGGCGAGTAGTTTGTCCAACAAACGAACCTTTTCTGGTTCGTGTTCTTGCAAGAGTCCTCTTACTACATAGGAATAGAATCGAAGAGGATCGTTTTGAATAGTTTGTTCCCGAGTAAAACCAAAATCGAGAGGGTAGTCGCTGCCAAAGTTGTCGGCAATTTCTCTGGGCACAGGCGGCGTGGATTCTTGTTTGGCTGCCGCCGAAACTTGTGCTTGTCTCTGCTTTTCCACCAGCAGGGATGGTCCTCCAAGACTGTCCATGACAGAAACATCGGCTCCTACGTCCGCGTCCTCATCAAACTCCACCGCCTTGATGGGTGCTGCAGGATTAGTTTGTTCATCCTCATCGATTTGTGCAGATGGAAGGTTGCCTCGGGTAGGTTCCGGATTCGGAGCTAGTCCAAGAGGCGGAACAGGCTCCTTTTTTGGTTCCATTTGGAGTGCCTTGGCTCGTTCTTGAGAGTCTACAGTTTCCAGAGTACCATCGTCCTCGTACTTCTTGTCTGCTGCAGGAGGATCAGGCTGCTCCTCTTCCACGGGGGAGACTCTGCCACGAGTGGGAAGCTCGCTGCGAGCCGGTTTGGAAATGGGGCGTTTTTCTTCTCTGGTCTCGTCGTCCTCCGTCGCGTTGGAGTAATCGTCGATTCGTCCAGGCTTCTTGGTCGGCATTCCTTTACGACGGGCTCGCTTCCTGCGCGAAGGTTCTGACTCTTGCGTGACAAAGGTCGAATCATCGCGAGAGGCAAAAGTTTCTTCGTCTTCGGAATAGTAGGTATCGTCGTCTCCCATTCGTCTCCGATCCCGACAGACGCTGTCAGGGTTTGCACAGATGGTGTCAATGAGAATGTCGAGAAATGATTCTGACTCGTAGGGGTTGTGTCTCCTTCGCCCTCGTCTGGATCGACGGGGTTGGTAGGATTCGTCCTCCGTCTGCAGCGTCTCGTCGTCGTCTCTTCTGGCCGGGCGACGTGGTGGTTTCTTGTCCTTTCTGGATGATTTCTTGGGTTTGTCGATCTTTCCATCACCGTCGTCGACCCACTTGACGCCTGGCCCTCCCGAAGGAGCTTTGATTCCATGTCGGGCATGCAAAACTTCCTTTCGCGGCCTGCGAAACAAGAGACTGACACTCTCCGGATCCGCTTCAATGATAAAGTCCATAATCTCATCAAACGTCAGGCGTGACATCGTCTTATCGTTGATCGAAAGAAGCTCGTCTCCCACTTCCAACTTGCGGGAGAGAGCGGCCGCTCCAGTGCGGGGAAGGTCGCACACACGAACGCCGCGTTGCACCGAAGGAGCACTGGGATCGTACATGGGCTCAAAGACAATGCCCATGGGTTTTCGAAGTGCTAGACGAATCAAACCAGTAGACGAAGGACCCTCCTTCTTTTCCTCTGCAAAGCTATCCTCCCTCCCTGACTCTTCAAGGCGTCCCAACGGAGCAGGCGATGCATTGCGACGAATGTTGTTCATGGCCGGTGTCACACTCCGGAAATTTGTAGCATCCCGATCGTTGCTAGGATCTTGCCATTGCGCCGTCTCTCCCTCTGAGTATGGTGTTGCCATGATACTCTAATCTCTACTACTACTAATATTTCTACTGCTACTGATGACGTTGATAGAGAGAAGAGATGGATCCAATGGCGTTTGTTTGCTTGGGTGCGAGTGAAAGAAGGAAAAAATTACGAAAAACATTCACAGTTGCAGCGAGTGTGTCGATGTTCCGCGCACGCCCGGTTCGTACAAGCCGTCACTTTCGTTCGCCAATGCTCCTTCCGAAACCAAACCGTTTGGCCTAACGTAAAGCGCCAGCCACTCACGATCGATTTGAATCTATTTCATGTGTCATCCGATCCAACCAATGCATTTTTTCGTTTTTGGCGCGGTGTGCGGTGTGATGCGACAGACGGATGGACCGAGATGTGCGCAGGACCGCGTGAATTCTGAATCACAAAAAAGTCCGCCAACTAGAGGCCAATTCCTTTCTCCATCCGTAAGTCAAGGGTGAGGCAAGCAATTGGACCATGCATATCCATTTCATGCATTGACTGATTGATTAACTGGAGTGTTATCATCATCATCATTCCATAGCAGCATGACATTTGGATCGATTGTAACTCCCGCTTTTTTGGCAACGGGTGTATTCAATCTCGACAGTTCGAGATTTGATAGAGCTCCCTTGGACACACGCAAAGAAGGATGGACGGAAACTTGGGGCAGCGACGATGACGACGAGGACGAAGGCGACAATACTAGAAGTATTGTGAGTTATATCGATGAACAAGCCATTCAAATGATTTTGGCGACACCACATCCACAAATTCCACTCGTATTGACACAATTCCGACCAGCATATTTGGAACAATTAGTGTTGCGCATTGCTGGGATTCCTCATATTGTGATCAATTCCAATTACATTTCCAATGAGGCCACCGGACCACTTCCCTACCTGTGCGATTATTATCATTCCAGTACGGGTAAATCGTCACCGTCACTAGTGGGACGACATCATCCATCCAATATTGCAGCCTCCAACCCAATCTGCAATAATTCCATTTTGGAATATCTAGTGAACGAACGAGGCATCCAGTTGGATGCATCCCTGACGAAGGAACAAAGGATCCAGTCCAAATGTTTTCACAACCTGATCCGTACGGAACTTCAAGAAATGGTCACGTTCTTACGATACGAAGATCACGATGCGTGGGAACAGGTGTATCGAGGACGGTACTTGGAAGCATCCTCCTCGTCGTCGTCCCGTAGAAGTTGGATATCCAATTTGAAGGGACGCTTTCAAGCGTGCATGGAACGGGCCGTCGCGAGACGGAAAAGCATGGAATACTATCACAAAATGTCCATTCCACAAGCCGTCCAACGAGCCAAGGATGCCTATCAGATCTTGGAAGATCATTTGACCAGCCATGATGATGGTCAACCCTATCTCTTGAACACCACAAATAATAAACCGAATCTAGTTGATGCGGTATTGTGGGCGCATTTGGCCGAGGCACTTTCTGATGTGCACCTGGTAATTGTCTTGTCCTCCTTTCCAAATTTGGTACACTATTTTCAGCAAATGTACAAGACGTACTTTCAAGGGACGTTGGGGGATTGGGATCGATGGAACATTCGACAAAATTTGGACAATGCCTTTGAGAACATTCCAATTGGTGATAGCGGTAGCAAACAATATTCCATGTTTGCCAAATCCAATTTCAAGGATGCGATTGAACTGATGCAAAGTCTATCCATGCGGACACAAGATTTGCAAGAAGTTTTGGATACAGCCAAGGCCAAACGAAACGGGGAGTCTTGGCCTCCAGCAAGAAGTCCTCCGAAACCGACCGAATCGATGTTGTACCGATGGCGCATGGGAGAACATCCCACCAAATTCATGGAAAAAGAAGAGGACGAACGGAACCAAGCAAACAACGATCACAGTAGTGCCACTCGGAAAAAGATGATTCGGGAACAAGAACGGAACGATCAAATCTGGATGAGCGGTGTTGCGGGTGTATCGATTCTAGTGGTCCTTGCCCTGCAAGGCGCATCGCCACAAAGGAGTTAGGTAGTGTGGTAGGTGACTCTTAAGATAATTTCTCGACATTGCCGGTACTTTCTATGACCCTTTCACTGCGACGATAGAGCCTCAATGGATGAGAGTCTCACCGCAGAAAGAATGTATTCGGTATCCCAGAATAGTGTTCTTCCAGCTTCAACGCCTGGACATTGTGCAACATGGCAAAGATTCTACTCCTACCCGTATCTTTGGAAGAGTCTGAAACTTCTGCCAGAGTTCTTTCATGTACGACTGCCCCAGGTTGTCTCGGGCCTCCTATAAGCTTACAACCGTACTCGAAAGGCTTCTACGCGTACATGAACTCAGTCGAAAATAGTAAATACTACTATGAATCTATTCGTCGAGCTTCATGGTCTTCAAAGAGCCTAACAGTTTACCCTCGTTATCTCTTCGCTTGAAGAGCTTGTTCAGTTTTGTTGGTTTCTTTCCGTTGGTCTCAATCATCTTTCCCTTATAGTCGAATTCGTTGGCAGTTCTTGGACTGGCACTAATCATGTTGGACACCGGACTATCGTCGCAAACCTTTTGCTGGATGTCGCCAATTCTGAATAGCGCTTTCTTCACACGAACCTCCTTACTCTCAGACTTTCTCTCCTCGCTTCCTTCTAGACTTTGTGCTACGAAGGATTCCATTAGTTTCCGGTCCTCGTCTGTCAATCCCTTCAGGTGCTCCTTGACAAAGGCATCATCCACTTCGAACGAACCTTTTCCAAGAATACCACCTCTCAAACGGAGGACGAGATGAAGTGTGGCATCATCACCAACATCATAGTCATCTAACGTCTTGGCATCTTGCAACTGTTGACCTCCAAAAATAAGTCTCTGTTGCTCAGGTGGGATTCCTTCCTTCTCGGCAATCTTCGCCTTGACATCTTCAATGGATTCGCCTTCCTCAACTTCAATCGAGACTGTCTTGCCTGTCAGCGTCTTTACGAACAATTGCATACCTCCTCTCAAGCGGAGCACTAGATGAAGGGTGGCATCATCGCCGACGTCATAGTCATCTAAGGTCTTGGCGTCTTGGAGTTGCTGTCCTCCAAAAATCAATCTTTGTTGCTCCGGTGGAATTCCTTCCTTTTCCGCTATTTTGGCCTTCACGTCCTCGATGGATTCGCCTTCTTCAACTTCAATCGAGACAGTCTTTCCGGTTAGAGTCTTCACAAACAGCTGCATTCCACCACGAGGCATGCCAATCACTTGCTGCAGCCCAGAATTTCCGAATCCATGGTATCGACTAGCTGAACGCTGAACACCAAATGGGAAGATTGATGATTCAGCCACGCTGAACAGTGAAAGTAGGACAACTGTAAAACGGAAGTTCATATTGTCTTAGCCTTTTCAAAGAAGAATATGATTCTTGTTTCCGCAATCGCTCGATTTGGATAGAAGAATCCAAGAGCAGTGAGGATTGCTTCCAAACGAGTGAAGAACTCGATCGTAAAACGGCAAGATGGTGGAGGTGGATTGTGACATTTGCAACGTGGAACTTTGCTACTTATTGGGTGATCTCCCCCCTTTGAATTCCCCAAGCAAATGCCCCAAAAGTGGTCGAAAACTCCACACTCGATATGTGAGGTGTTCGTCCCCCGCTCTTGAGAATCCACTGAACGTATGGTACTGAATGGACGTGCCATCGCAGATGCCAAGAACTGTTGAGTTATTGATCTTGGTTGCGGAAGATTTCTGCAGAATCGAAGCAGCTACAACCCGCCATCGCAAGCCGTTTTATCTCTTGTGCGCTGCTGTTCCAGCACATGTGACCAGCAACATAGCTATATTGGTTGATTCATTGGCGACAACAATGGGCGAACTCCATGTGGCCAAGATCAAATCATTGTTTGAGCGGGGAGGGGTCCAAGGAGGGGTTCAAGGAGGAGAAGTCATTGTGAACACAGATAATGCCAGCAATACACAATCTTCGGAGAGGATTAGAACTCCAAACGCGGGGTCCGCTGGAGGAAGCAAAAAGAAACTGGGTCAAGATAGACGGCACAGGAAAGTGAAGCTTGCAACCATAAACTGTGATAATGATGAAACAGACGAATGTTTCGCCTCAGAGCCGATGCGTTGTGCCCTTTCAGAAGGGCGACATGGTGCACAAAGACGGAGTTTACCCCCCTCGGGTATAGCTTCTTCGCCGTTGCGACGAGAGCGAGAGCAAGAGCAAAGCGCAAAGGATTGGCGAAACCTGAAGAATGATCTTGGTTTGAGTCCTGGAACTTTGGCAGAAAGACGAGAAGTTTTTAATCGGCGAAGAAACCTTCCTACTGCATTTGAGAAAGGACGGGAAGCCAGCAGTAGCCCAAGGGAACCAGGTGGCGATCAAAAAATTGTGAGCGTCAAGCAGTGGCGAAACCTGAAGGGCAATCTTGGTCTCAGTCCAGGATCTCTTGCACGGCGGCCTGAGAGTTTTGATCGAGGACCCAAAGCGCCTGTCGAAGGTAATGATACGAGAGTGACCGGACGCAAAAAGGACCTGAGAAGATCATCTACTTCTCCAGAGCCACTGGCCGGGTCAAGCAATCTAGTTGAGACAGCGAATTCTTCGGAAGTCGAAAATCCCATGAATTCATTGGCAGCTCGAAGGGTATCACTGAACGATATGCCCGACCTCGACAATAAGATCCGGACGGACAACCGGCGAGCTATGAGTCGTTCTCCACCAAGAGACACGCGTTCTCAGGACTGTGAAAGCCGGACGACTGTCTCAAAGGAGATGGAAGCTCTAAAATCTCTTGGAAACCGAGCCCAGGTTACATCTTTGATTCAGCAGTTTTCACTTCAACCAACACCTAAGATTCGTGGAAGCAGAAAATTTCCAGTCAAAGATACCAAGCAAGAAGAATCTTCTAGAAAGATGCCGTCGTCAGTTCCGATTGAAGTCAATCCTCCCCCAGCTCCTGATGCGGCAGGTGAAATTGATGCAGGAGATCTAATGGAGGAAGAGACGCTTGGTTCGGAGGATTCATCCGAAACAGATTCACAGTCTGAAACTGATACAGCAGATTATTCGTACGATGAGGTAACAGCTACTGAGGTTGATGACGACGGAGAAGGCGAGAACACTGAGTATTTGGAAGAAGAGGTCACAGCTACTGAAGTTGACGAGCACTTAGAAGGCGAGAACACTGAGTATTTGGAAGAATCTTCCGTTGACATGGATGAATCAGAAGGTTCATATGATTTGCATAGCTCACCCGAGTCGAGCCACCCGAAAGTCGTCCTGGATTTTGAAGGAATGGAAAAGCCACCTATTCAAGTGGAAGAGCAACACGTGAAAGTCGTTGCTGATATTGAAGCTTTGATGTCCAGCACAAGGAACTACCCGGAAGTGGAGAAGCAAGATACAATAAAGGAGAGAATGCTTCAAGGTCTACTCGCAGCGAGCAAGAAATGGGGCTCGGGATCAGATGACATTCACGAAAAGCTACAAGATGCCGACTTAACTGTAGATGAAGTCTCCGCCATTGTCGCTCACATCAATATGTGCGAGCACACTAAATCTCCAGTTCGATGGGATCTGATCAAGGACATAGTCTACCCAGACGGAATAGATGAGGATCCAGAAGAGAAGGAATCGAAGGTACCTGCTAGGAAGGAAGCTCAGTCTGAAATTGGAGAAAGCTTGAAACCAATCCCCAGAGTGTCTTTGACATCATCAATGAAAGTGAATAGTGATAGGAGCCAAGTTAAGAAACATTATCAGCCCCAAGAACTTGGGAAAGTTGCCGCAGAAGAGATTTTCCGGAACCAGTACAACTTATCTGCGGATGAAATGGGGGACATAATGGCTCATCTTACGCTTTGTGAAGAAACTGGGACTCAGATTCGTTGGGATCTGATCCACCGTATCATCTATCCAGATGATGATGTCAGTACCCAGCACTCAAATGCAGGGGCCATTACGGACCCTGGATCCACCATGATTGATATATTCAATGATAATGAATCAAAGGCAAGTTGGTTTTCAATTTATCCGGAATTCGATGAGTGCGCATCAGAGGTTACCTTCATTTTTGATGCTGCAAGGTCGCAGATGGATGCTGACCTGGAGTCCACAAAACAATCCGCTGGTCTCAATGCAGTAGGAAAGCTATTGCCTGGAAGTGTATCAGAAGATTCAGGTTTAGCTGCTCGAAACGACGAGCTTCTCCTTCGCAAAAGAGTACGGGCTCTAAAGGCTTCAAGGCATAGCTCATTGATATTAGATAGAAAGAAGAAATCAATGAGATCATTGGGTTGAACCAGCCCAAGACACAAACAATAATTTTCAATTCGCTCCTGACGCAGCTCTCCAGCTGAATGGCGTCCAGAGTTTTACCCAGTTTGAAGCTTAAGATAAGAATACTAGGTAGCAAGCAGCAGTCAAGTCACCCTAACCCTAACTGTTTTTAATCCAATACGCGCCAGTATAGAGGGTTGAAGGTAGGCACACAGAGACTGCATTTATTTCCCGAGTCACCTGGCATCTTCTCGGTCACATAGCGGTGCTAGGTGACTCAGAAGCGATTTCGTTGTCATTCAATTTTGACAGTGGGCTTCCAGCCGTCTGTCCG
This sequence comes from Cylindrotheca fusiformis, assembly GCA_019693525.1. Taxonomy (NCBI): domain Eukaryota; phylum Bacillariophyta; class Bacillariophyceae; order Bacillariales; family Bacillariaceae; genus Cylindrotheca; species Cylindrotheca fusiformis. Next base: position 137 of record JAAMXS010000751.1, on the reverse strand, counting down.
CATGTACAAGACCCCCATTTTCGCCAATCCGCACGTTTCTCAACCGCAGAGATCCATCGTGCGTTTCGCACCGAAGTCATCAGGAACGCCCGGTATTATGCCCAGACGAGTATTTTCGGGAAACGGATCGCAAATTT